>JBCFYV010000562.1:0-75467 GCA_039000515.1 Timema cristinae | reverse complement strand
TTGGGGGGCGTTGAAGTTCTTTACACATCATTGGTAGGTAATATTCTACTACTCACGCTTTTTGATGGAGGTGTTGAAGCTCTTTACACGATCATTGGTAGGTAATATTCTACTACTCACGCTGTTGAATGGAGGTGTTGAAGCTCTTTACACGATCATTGGTAGGTAATATTTCTACTACTCACGCTGTTGAATGGAGGTGTTGAAGCTCTTTACACGATCATTGGTAGGTAATATTCTACTACTCACGCTGTTGAATGGAGGCGTTGAAGCTCTTTACACTATCATTGGTAGGTAATATTCTACTACCCACGCTGTTGAATGGAGCGTTGAAGCTCTTTACACGATCATTGGTAGGTAATATTCTACTACTCACACTGTTGAATGGAGGCGTTGAAGCTCTTTACACGATCATTGGTAGGTAATATTCTACTACTCACACTTTTGAATGGAGGCGTTGAAGCTCCTTACACGATCTTGGTAGGTAATATTCTACTACTCACGCTGTTGAATGGAGGTGTTGAAGCTCTTTACACGATCATTGGTAGGTAATATTCTACTACTCACACTGTTGAATGGAGGCGTTGAAGCTCCTCACACGATCATTGGTAGGTAATATTCTACTACCCACGCTGTTGAATGGAGGCGTTGAAGCTCTTTACACGATCATTGGTAGGTATATTCTACTACTCACACTGTTGAATGGAGGCGTTGAAGCTCTTTACACGATCATTGGTAGGTAATATTCTAACTACCTCACACTTTTGAATGGAGGCGTTGAAGCTCCTTACACGATCATTGGTAGGTAATATTCTACTACCCACATGTTGAATGGAGGCGTTGAAGCTCCTTACACGATCATTGGTAGGTAATATTCTACTACCCACGCTTTTGTTGAGACAGGGAAATAAGTTCTTGTCGTTGCCAGAAGAAATAATATTATAAATAAAGGTGTTAAGAAAAGAGTAGAAGCAAAGGGGTCTAATGAAACAGCATTTTACAAGGCACAGGCTGGAAACAGCTGATGATGGTGTTGCAGTAGTATTGGCTATTTGTGTTACTTCAAAGCAATCTGTGCTCAGGGGCTGGAGCAGCTCTATGCTGCGGTGGCTGCGGCTCAACTGGCGGCGGGCCGGAGAAGTGTGTCTGGCTGTCTGCTCACTTGTGGAGGGCAGTGTTCTCATCCTGGCCGCCACTTGCAGTTCTATGTGGGTGGCCTATACATGCCACATTGTGTTTGGTGTTATGTTCAACACCATGATCACCATTGCTACGTAAGTTGGTTGGGGATTATGTTCAACACCATGATCACCATTGCTATGTAGTTGTTTGGTGTTATGTTCAACACCAGGTTCACCATTGCTACGTAAGTTGGTTGGGGATTATGTTCAACACCATGATCACCATTGCTACGTAAGTTGGTTGGGGATTATGTTCAACACCATGATCAACATTGCTACGTAAGTTGGTTGGGGATTATGTTCAACACCATGATCACCATTGCTACGTAAGTTGGTTGGGGATTATGTTCAACACCATGATCACAATTGCTATTTTAGTTGGTTGGGGATTATGTTAACACCATGATCCCCAAGGGGCTACTAAGTTGGTTGGGGATTTTGTTAAAAAACCAAATGTTTCACCATTGCTTTTAAGTTGGGGGGTTTGTTATTTTCCCAACCCACCGATCACCTTTGCTTTTGTAATTTGGGTTTGGGGTTAGTTCAACCCTTGATAAACCATTGTTTAGAAATTTGGGTTTGGGGTTTTAGTTCAAACACCATGATCACCATTGCTAGTAATTTGGGTTTGGGGGTTATTTTTAACCCCAATGTTAACCATTGCTACAAAAAAGTTGGTTGGGGGGATTATGTTAAACACCATAAATTCACCATTTACTTTAATTTTGGTTGGGGATTTTGTTTTAACCCCCATGATCCCTTTGTACTTTAATTTGGTTTGGGGGAAATTATGTTCAACACCATTGATCCCCAATTGTACGTAATTTGGGGTTTGGGGTTTTTTGTTAAACACCATGATCACCTTTTTGTAAAAAGGGTTGGGTTTGGGGTTATGTTCAACCCCCCATGTTCCCCCTTTCTAGTAATTTGGGTTTGGGGGATTTGTTAAAAACCCCCATGATCACCTTTGCTACTAATTTGGGTTTGGGGGATTTTTTTCCCCAAAATTTTTCACCTTTTGCTACGTAAGTTGGTTGGGGGTTTATGTTAAACACCATGATCCCATTTTAGAAAGGGTTGTTTTTGTTATGTTCAACCCCTTGATCCCCAATTGCAAAGTAAGTTGGTTGGGGATTATTTTCCCCCCCACCATGTTTTCACCTTTTGCAAAAGTAATTTGGGGGTTTGGGGTTTATGTTCAAAAAACCATGATTCCCCATTGAAAATTTAATTTGGGTTTGGGGGATTATTTTTAAACCCCCCATTTTTCACCTTTGGGTTTCGAAAGGGTTGGTTGGGGATTATGTTCAACACCTTTGTTCCCATTGCTACTAATTTGGGTTTGGGGGGTTTTTTGTTCAACACCTTTTCACCATTGTTTAAAAAGTTGGTTGGGGTTATGTTTAACACCATGATCACCATTGCAGTAAGTTGGTTGGGTTTTTATGTTCAACCCCCATGTTCACCTTGCTACAAAAATTTTTGGTTGGGGTTATTTCAACACCAGTTCACCATTGCTACGTTTTTTGGGGTTTTGGGGTGTTATTTTTAAACCCCAATGACCCCCCTTTGCTACGTAATTTGGTTTTGGGGTTTTTGTTAAAAACCCCAAAATGTTCACCATTGTAGGGGTTAATTTGGGTTTTGGGTTTATGTTCAACACCTTTTGTTCCCCATTGCTACTTTAAGTTGGTTGGGGTTTTGGTTAAAAACACCTGACCCACCATTGCTACGTAATTTGGTTTGGGGTTTATGTTTCCCACCTTTTTTTACCATTCCCTACGTAAGTTGGTTGGGGTTTTATGTTCAACACCATGATCACCTTTGCTACGAAATTTGGGTTTGGGGGTTATTTTTAAACACCATGTTTAACCCATTGCTAGAAAGTTGGTTGGGGATTATGTTAAACACCATAAATCACCATTGCAAATTTAAGTTGGTTTTGGGTTTATTTAACCCATGTTCCCCAATTGCAAACGTAAGTTGGTTGGGGTTATGTTTAACCCGGGATCCCCTTTGTTTCTTTTTTTTGGTTTGGGGGTTTGTTTACCCCAATGTTTAACCATTGCTAGTAATTTGGTTGGGGATTATGTTAACCCAAATGATCACCTTTGGGTTTACTTTAATTTGGTTGGTGTTAGGTTCAAAAACCGGGTTCCCATTTGTTTGGGAAATTTGGTTGGGGGTTTGGTTAACACCGGGTCCCCCTTTGCTGGGTTAAGTTGGTTGGGGTTTTTTTTCACCAGGGGTCCCCAAAAATTTGCTACTTTAAGTTTTTTTGGGGTTATGTTCAACACCTGATCCCATTGCTTTTTTAAGTTGGGGGGTTTATTTTTAAACACCTGTTCCCTTTGCTACGAAAGTTGGTTGGGGTTTTTGTTCCCCCCCTTAAATACCTTGTTTCTTAATTTGGGTTGGGGTTTGCCACCAGGATACCTTGTTTGGAAATTTGGGGGGGGGTTTTGGGGGGAAAATACCCGGGGGCCAATTGGGGGGTTAGGTTAACCCCGGTTTTAATTGGGAAGGGTTTGGGGATTTTTTAAAATGATCCCATTGGGGGGCACGGGGGGTTTGGGTTTTATGAACCCTGGGGCAAACGTAAGGGGGGTTTGGGGGGGGGGATTTGTTCCCCCACCTTTTCACCAGGGGACCGAAATTTTTGGGTTTGGGGGTTTTTTAAAAAAATGTTCCCCCATTGCAAACTAAGTTGGTTGGGGTTATGTTTCCCCCAATGATCACCATTGCTACTTTTGTTGGTTGGGGTTTTGTTCAACCCCCATGACCCCACCATTGCTACGTAAGTTGGTTGGGGTTTTTGTTCAAACCCTTGTTAACCTTTGCTACTTTTGTTGGTTGGGGATTTTTGTTCAAAACCATGTTCCTTTGAAAATTTGTTGGTTTGGGTTTTTTTGTTTAAAAAACCTTTGTTTAACCTTTGCTACGTAATTTTGGGTTTTGGGGGGATTATTTTTTAAAAACACCATGTTCCCCAAATTGCAAAGGTAATTTGGGGTTGGGTTATTTTAACACCTTTGTTCACCATTCCTACTAAGTTGGTTGGGGTTTTATGTTCAACCCCATAAAAAAACCATTGCTACGTAATTTGGTTGGGAAAAGTTAAACACCATGTTCCCCAAATTCTAAAAAAAAATTTGGGTTGGTGTTATTTTTAAACACCATGATCACCATTGTACGTAATTTCGGTTTGGGGGTTTATGTTAAACCACCATGATAACCTTTGGGTTTTAGAATTTGGGTTGGGGTTTATGTTAAACCACCGTGTTCACCTTTTGCAAACGAAAAGTTGGTTGGGGTTATGTTCCCCATGTTCACCATTGTTACTAATTTTGGTTGGTGTTTTTTTTTAACCCCATAAATCACCTTTTGTTTCTTAAGTTGGGGGGGAATTATTTTAAACCCACCTTTTTTTTCCAACCTTTTTTGCTAGGGAAAATTTGGGTTTTGGGTTATTTTTAACACCCATGTTTCACCTTTTGTTTCGAAAGGGGGGGTTGGGGGGGATTATTTTCAAAAACCTTGATCCCCAAAGGCTAGGGTTAAGTTTGGTTGGGGATTATTTTAAACCCCCATGATCACCTTTGCTACGTAATTTTGGTTTGGGGGATTATGTTCAACCCATGATCACCATTGCTACGTTTTTTGGGGTTGGGGGGATATCCCCAAAAGACCCGGACCTCACCAAACATTTTTTGCATACAACTTGAAACCTTTTCATATGTTCGCTTTCTGACATATTTAGGGGAAATCTATCATATCCAAACACTAAATTTAAATTTTTTCCTCGAATATGAATCTGACACTTTCTTTCAAATCTTTCATTTAAAAAAGGGTTGAATATTTAATACCGTATAATTTTTAGTAAAAAATAAAAAAATTAAAAATTAAATGACAAATACTGAAACTTTGTTTTGTCAAAAAATTTATCATTGCCAAAAAACCCAAAATTTAGTGAAAAAATTTCAAAATTGATAATTTAAATAATCTCATAACTCACATTAGGGTCATGTTGTCTAAGGTGTCACTCTTTCAATAACGGGAATTGCCAGTGACAGGAAGGCCGGGATTTGAACCCTGGTTAAGAGTATTTAAATTAGAAATTTTTAAACATTTTTATCACCTTGCAATTGTGGGAAAATTTTTTCTCTGAAATCAAATTTTCCCCAAATTAGTTTAACAATGAAAAAACCCATTGACCCGACCCCTTAAACCCCAGTTGATAGCCTGTCTCTAAACTGAGCTAATTTTCCGGGAGTGGCCAAAAAATTTTTTAAAGGGGTTAAAATTTTTTGGGTTTTAAACCCTTTCAAATGATTTTTTTAGTGGCTGGGGACTGGATGTTGTGCTTGCCCCTAGTTTTAAAAGTTATATTAAAAAGGCCCCAGAAGCTACGACGGGTCTAGAAACCCCCAGTAGTAGAAAAAAAAAGAAAATAAATAACTCACCCAACTGGAAACAAAAATTGGATTTAAAGTAAAAAAGGCTAATTTAAATTGTATGTAAAATTTGGGGTGTTTGAATACACTTTTTTAAATTTCGATTTTTTTTATAATAAAGGAAAAAGATAAAACAAAAAGAAAAAGGAAAAATAAACTACTAAGAGTAAATTTGTTTTAAGAAAGCCCACCTGGGGAAAAAGGGGGAAAAAAAAAACTATTTAATCGAATAAATTTTTAATCAGATTTCAAAAATTTTAAAAAAATACTGAATAAAAGCAAATTAAATTTGGTTTTTTCCCTATGGGGGGAAAAAATGTTAATTTTTTTTAATATTTTGAAATGTTTTTTTGAATGTATTTGTTTTTGGGAAAATGCAGAAATACTAAAAAAAAAAGGTAAAAAGATTCTACTACTTTGAAAATTTATTCTAAGGATGACTTTTTCTTCTGAATTTACAACTTTTTTATTATTTTTTTTAAAAGTTGCAATATTTTTTTTTTACAATTTAAATTGATGTTTTTTAATAAGTTTTTATAAAATTTAAAAATGTTTTAAAAGTTATAGTTTTTTTTAAAGAAAACAAAATAATTCTTGATCTGACTACAAGAGTTTCAATTAATTTTTTTTAAACCATACAAAAATAAACATTAATAGATTACCAATATCTCACAAACAAAAACTGAAACTTACTTAGCAATTTAAAAATTAAAAATAAATATAATTTAAATCTTTTATACTAAAAAATAATACAACCATCACCCTTTGGGAAACCCCAAAAAAATCTTTAAAACAAAATTTCCCGAGTGGCACTTGTTAAATAATTTACTTAGTTTTTTTAAAAAAAACTTATGGTAAGTAGTTAAAAAATAAATTTTAAATTTTAAAAAAGCATTGATATTAACTACTTTTGGTTGGCAAGTGAATTAAACATGGTTTTGTTTTGTCATCTCTTTTAGTACCAAAATTAGTTCCCAGAAGCTATCTTTGGATTCTCATTTCTAATAGAAAATTAAGCCATTCAATTTTTTAAAAATTTTTTAAAATTCGCACACTCCTAAATAAAATAGGAATTGATAAGCACGTGAAAGAGGAAAAAATGGGGTATGGTTGGGGGGGGTAAATCTTTGTAAACTTCACTTTTAATATTTGGGCATCTTCGACTTCTGTTCAAAAAAATAAAATTCCAAACTTGACAATAACAAACTTTACCAAAAAAAAATATTATAAGTTCTAATCACACATTTTTGGTTCTTTTTTCACTGTTGGTTAAAATTAATCTTTACATGCCAAAATTCAAAATTTTAATAAAAAAATATATTAATTAAAGTTTGCACTATAGCATTTTGGGAACTAAACTTATTACTTAACGTTCTATCATTATGAAACATGAAAATTTTTTTTCATATTTTTTGATTTGAATTTTTCTTTTTTGATTGAAAAAGTGGACTTCACAAACCCTTTTGGGGGGGGCGGTTTTTAAAGCCAAAAAGGGGGAAAAAATTCTTTTCTTGAACTTTTATAGTAAAAGAAAACAAGTCAAATAAACACTGAAACAAAAATGATAAAATTTTGAAATTTTTACATCATTGCTTTTACTTAAAAAAAAAAGAAAATAAAAAAAACACTTTAATAAACCCCTAAAAAATTTTGGGAATTTAAAAAAAAATCTTTTTATTACGTGGTTTTAAATTTTCTGTTTTTGGGGTAAAAATATGTATCATATCTATAATTGGACTAATATACTATTCCCTCTATCTATAAAAACGAATAAAACAATGTATCATGTCCCCTTAGGAGGAAAGGGAAATATCTTCCATAAGGCAAGCAAAAATCCATTGACAGGTTTTTCCATAACCCGAGTTTTAGAAAAAATCACACTCTTTAGGAAATGTTTTTAATAAGTTTGAAAGTATTGGCTGTGAACTGTAAAAAGGATGGACTTAGATTTGTTCTGGTTCAACTAATTGTGTCAAAACTTTGGCTGTTCATCTTTTCATCTTTTAGAAACTGTATTAAAACATACTTTTTCCCTGCATCCATGTTTTGTTGTATTGAAAGTTGATAAACTGCGCTGTTAACTTTGCATTTGTAAGGGCTATAAATATAAAATTTTATTATTTTTTTTGGTGACCTGCCATTGGAGGTTTTTGCGGGTAATTTTTTTGGGGGGACTATCACAGGGTATGATCCTTTTGTAGTCGGGATTTGTTCTTGAATTTTTTCTTGTGGTCTTAATTTTGGGGGGTTTGGACGGGGATATTGTAAGATTGGGAGGTCGTTTGATAGCATTTTTGTTCCGAAAAACTGGCTAGGATGGTTTTTAATTCTTTGAAGATTAGACTGGCATTGTAATGTGAGAGGTTGTCCTCAGTTTTTCATTGTTGTATTATTGTAATTTTAGAGGTTGTCTTCACTTTCATTCGGGGTTTATTGTAATGTGAGAGGTTGTTTTTACTTTCATTCTTTTTTAAATTGTAATGTGAGGGGTTGTCTTCATTTTCCCATTCCCTGTATTATTGTAATGTGAGAGATTGTCTTCAGCTTTCATTGTTTTATTATTGTAATGTGAGAGGTTGCCCCTTCAGCTTTCATTGTTTTTTAAATTGTAATTTTGAGAGGTTGTCTTCAGCTTTCATTGTTGTATTATTGAAATGTGAGGGGTTGTCTTCACTTTCATTTTTGAAATTTATTGTAATGGAAGGTTGTCTTCAGCTTTCATTGTTTATTATTGTAATGTGAGGGGTTTGGGTCTTCAGCTTTCAAATTTTGAAATTATTGTAATGTGAGGGGTTGTCTTCAGCTTTCATTGTTTATTATTGAAATGCGAGAGGTTGTCTTCAGCTTTCTTTGGGCTTAATTATTGTAATGTGAGAGGTTGTCTTCACTTTAAATTGTTGTATTATTGAAAATGTGAGAGGTTGTCTTCAGCTTTAAATTTTTTGTATTATTGTAATGTGAGGGGTTTGTCTTCACTTTCATTGCTGTATTTTTGTAATGTGAGAGATTTTTTCTTCACCTTTCATTTTTTGAAAAAAATTGTAATGTGAGGGGTTTTTGTTTTCACTTTAAATTGTTGTATTATTGTAATTGAGAGGTTGTCTTCAGCTTTCATTGCTGTATTATTGTAATGGAAAAGATTGTCTTCAGTTTTCATTGTTGTTTTAAATTGTAATGTGAGAGGTTTCCAGTTTTCCCATTGCTGTTTTATTGTAATGTAGAGATTGTCTTCACCTTCTTTGTTGTTTTAATTGAAAAGTGAGAGGTTGTCTTCAGCCTTCATTGTTTTTATTATTGTTGTCACTTGATCTTCCCACTTTTTCCAAAAATTTTTTTTAATAGTTTTTATTTGAATTAAAAGTGGAATGGGATAATGTTTTTTCCCAAAGTATTTTTTGGGTTTTTTATCCTTATTTTTGTTTGATAAAGTCAAAAAAAACCGAAAAAAAATAATAATAAAAAAATCATAATGACTGAAATTTTTCCACCCCTGCAGGTCCCTTCCATTTAGGTCCCAAACTCTATAATTCTTCCCTCTGCGAAATGTAAAAAAATAATTGGTGTTTCATTGTTGTGTGACCAAATTTTTCAAAAGAAAACACAAGAAAGAAAAAACTCAACCCCTAATTTTTTGGATTAAACCCCCCCTTTTTTTTCAAAATCTTCGCCATGGGTCTGTTTCTGTTTTTGACACGATTTTTACACATTATTTTATTTCCCTCATGTAATAATTTTTAGAAACCTGAACAACTAGTAAAACAAAAATTAACTTTTTTAAAAGGGTCTGGTTTTATGTCTCAAAATCTTGTCTTTAAAAATATAGAAAATTTGTGTTTCAGCTTTTATTTCGTGAAGCTCCCAAGGGGCGTGAAAATTTTGATATCAAGCAAAGGCCTTTTAGATTTAAATTCAGGATTCTTTTTTCTTTTTTAAAAACTCAAATATCTTAGTAATATAGAAATTTTTGAGATTGAAAAAAATTTTAGTAGTCCATATATAATATTTTCACTTTTTTCCTTTTTTGAAACCACCCCTTTTTGACCAACTAATTTTTTTAAAACCCAAAAAAAAAGAATGGACAGGTTGAATTTTAAAGAACTGTTGCAGTGAGGACAAAAAATTTAACTTCCAATGAGGCTGGTCAAGGATAAACCCCCGGCCAGGAAAAAAAAGATTTCAGGGTAAATTAAGCACTCTTTTTTTTTACTGTTATGTTGGTGTTTTGGCAACAGTGGGGGAGGACCCAAGGTTTTTCCGAAAGACTTTTTGGGGGTTTTAATTTTGGCCTGAAAACTTTCCCCCCGGGGGTTTCAAACCCCCCAAATTCCCCAAACAATAGGGGGTTTGCTGGGGGGGGGGGTTTTTTTCTCCCCGGGGGGGGAGCGGGGTCAGAAAACCATCACTTTTTGAAAAAAAAATTAAAAAATGTTGGGGTTTAGCGATCTCCCTTATTGTTTTTTTTTTTCCCCCGGGGGTCTTTCTTGAGCGAGTTTCTCAAAAAAGGGGCCTCCGAAATACCCCCCCCGGTTCGTTTTTGGGGGTTGAAAAAAATAAAAATTAAAAAATTTAAAAATTATGAAAATAAAAAAAAAAAAAAATGTTTTTTAAAAAATTATTTTTTTTTAAAAGTTTGAGCGCCCATGATTTTCCCCTTTTCAAATTTCAAAAAAATTTTTGGGGGAAAAACCCAAATTAAAACCCCGGAATAAAAAAATTTTGAAAAAAAATTTATCATTGAATATTTTTTTTAAAAAAATGTTTCAAACCCAAAAATTTTGGAAAATTTGAAAAAAATTTAAAAAAATTTTAAATTAAAAACGGGGGCCCCAATCCCAAAAAAAAAATCTTTTTTGGGGAAAAAAAGCCACCTCCTTAAATTTAAAAAATCCACAATCACGTGTTGTGGACAAAAAAGGGAAATTTTTTTTTAATGTTTGGGGAAACAGACGAAGAAAATGGGGAAAAAAAATCCCCCAAAAAATCTATCTCATTGATGAAATCTGGAGGGGTTTTTTACTTGTTTTTTTGGAGAAAAATTTTCCCCCCAAAATTTAAAATTTTAAAAAATTTAAAACTGTTTTTTGCATTTTTAAAAAAATCTAAGGGGGCCCCCAAAATTTAAAATTTTTGTAGCTGTTTTTTTTTTAAAACGTTGAAAAAAAAAAAGGGGATTTTAAGTAGTTTAAAAATTGAATTTTTGATCTTTTTTCCCAAAAAAAAAACCCGCTGGGGGCTTAAGTTTTGGTTTAAAAAAACTTTTTTTTTAAAATTTTTAAAAGGCTTTTTTTAGTAGATATGTTTAAAAAAAAACCCACTTTATTTTTTAAAAAGTGTTTTAAAAAAAAATATGCATGGGTTTTAAAAACCCCAAAAAACATTTCTTCAAAAAAATTTTGAATATAGTTTTGGGTTTTTTAAATAAAAAAAAATTTACCCAAAAAAAATTGGGAAATTTTTTGACTGTATAGCCCCCAAAAACTTAATAAGGGGCCCCAATTTGTAAATTTTTTTTAAAATTTTTTGGGCATCTTAAATTGTGTTTTTTGGACCCCCATAGTTTTTTGGGGCCCTTTTTTATTTAAAAGTTTTTTAAGAATGCTAAAAATGTTTTTTGCATTTTTTAAAGCTTTTTAAGGGACTATGATTTGTGCTCAAATTTACGTAAAAAAGAATTTTTTACTTTCTCCGACCCCTTTAAAAAGAAAAGTACTTTGCTCGTAAAAAACCCCCAAAAAATGTTGATAATTGTAACCCCCCCCCCCCCCCAAAAAAAAGGGTTTTTGGGGTTTGTGAGCCGTCCCTGTTTTTTCCAACTTTCAGAAATAAAAAAAATTTTAATTTTACGATCATTTTTTAAAAATCAGTTTTAGGGTTTTAAAAAGGGTTTCCCCTCGAGGATTTTTGGGGTTTTTTGATTTTTCCCCTAAAATTTGGGGGGTTTTTTAAAAAAAAGGGAAAAAAAAGAGAGAAAAAAAGTATCTCGAAACCCACGAAACATTTTTTTTAAATTTCGTATCTGGGAAATTTTTTTTAATTTTAAATTAATCATCCCAAAAACAAAAATTTAAAGGGGGGAAATTTTTAAAAGGAAGAAAATTTACCCCCAAAATTTTAAAATTTTATTTTTTAAAAAAGTTTTTAAAACAAAAAAACTCAATTTTTTTAAGATTGAAAAAAAAAAAAAATTTAAAAAAAACCCCTTTTCTTAAAATTATTTTTATAAAACCAAAAAGGGGGGCTCTTCAAAATTCGGGGGTTTTTTTTTTAAAACTTTGCCCCCTCTTACCCCCCAAAATTTTCCCCCCCTTTTAAAAAGGGGAAATTTAAAGATTTCTCGTTCCCCCCCCCCCCCCTTTGACTGTCTTACGAAATTTTTTTTAAAAATTTTGGGGTAAATTTTTTTTTTTTTAGAAAAAAGGTTTGTTTTGGGAAATTATAAAATTTTTTATCACAGTAAAATTTGGGTTAAAAAAACAACATAAATAAATGACATTTTTATGGTTTTTTTTGGGGTTGTGTACGTCTCTGGGAAATTTTTTTTCGGGGCCTTTTGCCCTCGCTGGGGAAAAAACCTTTTTAAAACTGCTTTTTCCTTTTAAAATTTTTTTTTTTTCCCCCTAACCTAAACTTTTATAAAATCCTTGGGTTAAGATGGAATCTCCCAAAACCCCCCCACAAAAATTTAAAAAATTACTGTAACCCCCCCCAAAAAAAAATCCTTTTTTTAATTTCTTGAAACCCCCCCTAGCCCCCCGAGTTTTGGCCCAAATTTTTTAAAAAAAAATTTAGGTCTCAAAAAATGGAGTTTTTGTTTATTTTTTGATAAAAACTGTAAAATATGAATAATGAACAATACGTTTTTTTCCCAAAATTTTATGCCCTTGGGGGAATTGATTGTCTTTTTTTTCCTTTTTTTTCTGTAAAAATGTTTATTGTTGGTTTCAAAAATATTGATTTTTTAAAGGAAAAAATGTTTTTCCATTTTTAGACAAAACGGGGGGAAAAAAAGTCTTTTTTGATCCCCCAAACCAATTATTTTTGGGGAGGTTAGTTATTATTTTTAAATAAGGGGGGACAAAATTAAAAATATTAAAACAACTTATAAACTTTTTTGGGGGGGTTTCGTTTTTAAATTAAAACATTATTTCTCATTTGGGTGGATCCCAAAAAACAATATCAAAAAATAATCTTTTTTTAAAAAACATTTTTCTTTTTTAATTTCGGTAAAAATAGTCAATTTTAACTTTTTTAAAAATTTTTAATATAAAAAAAAATTTTAAAAGTATAAACCCCCAAATTAAGGATTTATTTTTTTTTTCCCCCTTTTTTATATTAAAAAATTTTTATTTTTTAAAATAACTTTAAAACATGAGTTGGTTATACTGGGATGAGCCCTTTTTTTTTTTTCCCCAATTTCCCCCAAACTGGGGGGCCCAAATTTTGCCCGTAGAGAAATAAATTGGGGGGGGAAAATTTTGGGGGGTTTTTTTAAAAAGGGGGAGCTTTTGGTTTCAAAGGGGGGAATTTTTGAAATTTTAAAAAGGGTTTCCCTTTATTGGCTATAGAAAAAAATTTAAGACCAAATTTTTTTAAACTAAAACCTTTTAAAAAGAGAAAAAAAGGGCTTTAAAAAAATTTTAAAAAAATTCACGGGAAAATCCCTTTTTTTAAAACGGGGGGAAAAAAACCCTTTTGAAATTTAAAATGAATTTTTCTGTAAAAAAATTTGGGGAAAAAAATTTTTTTTTAAGGTTTTTAAAAATTTAAATCCCCAAAAAGGGGGTGTAAAAGAGGGAAAAAGGGGGCAGAAAAATTCGGGGGCCTCCAATAAAGAAAATTTGTTTTAAAATTTAGGGTTTTGGGTCGAAAAATTACTAATATAAAATTTAATTTATGTACAGCAACCATCAAAAAATTCCCCGGGAGGTGCGGGGTTTTAAAAAATGTGTGAAAAAGGGGACTAAAAAAACAATTTTTAAAAAAAATTTTATTTTTACGGGAAAAAAAGAATATTGAAATTTTTCAAAAAAACAAATGGGACCACCCCAAAAAATTTTTTAAAAAAAATTTTTAAAACAGTTTTTTTTAAAAATAAGTGCGACCCTGGGACATATGGAAGAGGATATAAACGAAAAAAAAACCTTTTTTTTTTGGTTTTGAAAATTTTTAAAATTTTATGTCTTTTAAGGACAACCCCAAAAAAAACCAAATAAGGGTTTTAAAAAAAAGGAAATTTTTTAAATGAAAATTAGAAAAATGAGCGGGAAAAATTTCAAAAAAAGAAAAAACAAATTTCCCAAAGGGGGTTTTGGAAAAATTGAAATGTTTTAAGAAAAAAAAAGGGAAAAAGTTTAATTTCTACAGAAAGTGCCTTTTTAAATTTTTTAAAAAAGGGCCCCCGGGGGGGAAAGGGGGGGGGGGTAAAATGGGGGGTTTTAAAAAAAAAAAACAATTTTTATTTTGTTTAAAAAATCGGAAAGGGGGAAAAAAAATTTTTTTAAAAAAAACCCAAAAAAAACTTAATTTTTTAAAAATTTATAAGGGAAGTTGAAAAAGGGGTTTTGGGGGAAAGGGGGGGTCAATTTACAAAAACTAATAAATTTTAATACTTTGTTGGTAAAAAATTTAAAATTTTTAGGTATTAAAGGACCCCTCTAAGTAAAAAAAAAAAAATGAAATTTTTAAAATTTTTTTTTATTGGGAAAATTTTTGGAAAGGGGGGGGCTAAAAACTAAAAATTTTGCTTTTTAGAAGAGGTTGAAATTAAAAAATTTTTTAAAACCCGGGGGGGGAAAAAAAAAATCCAAAATATCCAAAAGAATGTTATAATTTTTTAAAATTTTTTCAAAGGGGTTTGGAAAAGTAGGTTTTACTTTAAAAAATTTTAAAAAAATTTTGAAAAAAAACCCCTTCCCCGTTTTTGGTTTTTAAAAAAAAAAAATTTTTCCCAAAAGGGAAAAATACCCCTCCAAAAAACCCTTTTGAGTCCCAAAAAATTTTTTAAAAAATTTTAATAAAGGGGTCCAAAAAAAGGGGGGGTTTAGGGGAAAAAATTTAAATATGGTAGAAAATTTTAAAATTTTTTATTTTTTGGGGGGGGGTTAAAGGCTTAGATAACCAAATAAGTTTTTTAAAAAAATAAACTACTTTTAAGTCTATATAAAAATGGAATTTGTCAACAGAGATTTGGGGCCCCCCCCAAAAAATTTTTAAAAAAAGTTGAACCTTTTTAAAAATTTTAAAAAGAGACTAAAAGGGGGAAAAAAGGGGTGGGGGGGGTTGGGGGATAGGGGTTTACTTGTAGGGGGTAGAAAAAATTTTTTTTTTTTTCAGGGGTGTAGAGGGATAAATTCCCCAAAAACCACAAATACATTTTAAATATTGTTTTTTCCCCCGGGGGTGGGGATATAGGGGGTTTTAAAATTTTTTAAAAAAATTTTTAAAAATTAAAATAATTCTATTTAAAGGGGTTAAAATGATTGGGGGGAAGGTTTTTGGGGGGGGAAAAAACCAAATCAAAAATTAAACCCAAAGGGGGGGAATTTTTTCTTTTTAAAAAGAAGGGCCCCAAAAATTTTTGGGGGGAAGGGCCCCCAAAAAAATTTTTTTTAAAACTATAAAATACAATTTTTGTTTTTAAAAAAAAAGTTGAAAAAATTTTTTCCCCCTTTAAATTTTAAAAATTAAAAAAAAGGGTTTTTTTTGCTAGACGGGGTTTCATTGTTCCGTTTTTAAATTTTTTTTTTAAAAAAAAAATTTTTTTAAAACCCTTTTTTTATAACAATATTTAACAACTGTTTTTCATCACCCCAAAAAAAGAAAATTAAAAAAATTTTTTTTTCTAATGGAGCATAATTTTTTTTTTGGGAAAAAAAAAAATTTTTTTAAAAATACTGCAAAAAATTGGCAAAATTTTTTCCCCCGGTTTTTTACATTTTTGAAAAAGTGGGGAAAAACAAAATTTAAGCCCCCCAAAAAAGGGGGGGGGCTTAAAAAGAAAAACAACCAAAAATTTAAAATTTTTTAGTTTGGGGTTTGGTTGAAATTTTTTGGGGCCACGGGAAAAAATCATTTTTAAAATTTAAACCAAAAAAAATCAAATTTAAAATTTTGGAAACTAAGGAGGGTGAGGGGGACGAAGGGTTTTTTAAAAGAAGTACATTGCCATCTTTCCAAAGAAAATTTTTTTTTAAAGCATGAAAAAATTTTTAAAAAATTTTCCAAATTTTTTTTAAAAAACATAAAACCCTAAAAGTTAGAAAGTTTTTTGGGAATTTTTAAAAAATTTTTTTTTCTGGGGAAAATTTGGGGGGGTTCTAAAAATTTTTCCCCCGCTATTTTTAAAATCCCTGGGTTTTCCCCAAAAAAGGGGTTTTTCTATATACTTTTTTTAAAACCCCCCCCAAAAACCCCAACCCCAAAAAAGGGTTTTAATTTTTGTAAAACGTTTAGCTCGAGCGAAACTAAGGCCCAATGCTAAAAAAAAAAACAAAATAAAAAAGTGATTGAAATTAACACACACAAAAAATTTTTTTTAAAAAGCTCTTTTTATTAAAAAAATTTTGGGGGTTTGGGGGGGAAGACATTTTGGGAAAATTAAATTTGTAAAGGGAAAGGGGCAAAAAAAATTTTCTTTAAAAAAAAAACAAAAAAACAAACTAAAAACCCAACATTTTTTTTTTCAAATTTTAAAAATGTTATCGCATACCTTGGGGCCCCCCCTAACAATTTTTAAAAAAAAAACATTCAAGGGGGAAAAACTTGGTAGCTTTTCCATTGTGATCAAAAATTTTTATTTTTTTAAAAAAAATTTGCAATTTTAATTTATGAAAATTTTGTTTATTAAGAAAAAATAATTTTTTACTGAGAGAGTTTTTTTTTAATTTTTTTAAAAATTTATTTCTTTTCCTCTTTACTAAAATAATAAGATATTTTTTTTTCCTTTCAGACACGAAAAAGGTTTTGGCAATTTTAAAGGGCCCAAAACATTATGAGCTTTTTGTTTTTGCAAACCCCAACGCGCTTTTGGGGGGGATAAGCTTTTTTTCAAGATTTTTTTTATTATAAAAAGATTTAAAACCCATTTTTAATTTTTTTTGCACTTAATTAAAAAAATTTCTGAAACTTTTTACCCTTTTGATTTTGTTATGGGGGGGTTTGGGAAGGTTGTATAGGGACGTGAACCCATTTGCGCTGAGGGGGTGGAAAACCCCCAATTAAATGAGCAGATTTTTAACCAGGGATCCCGTCCTCGGAGTTAGAAAAAAGAAAATATCGTTAGCTAATTGCCCCCAAGGGGGTATTAGTTTTTTTTTAAAATAATTTGAATATAATTTCCCCTGTTTAAAATAAGGGGGTTTTACCTCCAAATATTACTTGGAAACCCTTTTTTTTTGTACGTTCCTCTTTTAACTTTTTATTTTGTTAAAAAAGGCATATCATTGTGTATTTTGTTTTTTTAATTTGACAAAAAAATGGTTTTAAAAAAAAGGGAAATTTAAAAATTAAGTATTTAAAATTTTTAATTTGATATTTTTTTGTGCTATGTTTTTTCTCACTCAGCTACCCCGGGATTTACTCCCAAGGGTAAGGAAAAGGGGGAAAGGAAAAGTTTGGGAAAAAGTGTCCCCTTTTATGAAAGAGAATTATAAGCATATTAGGAAAAAAAATCTCAGTACACCACGGGTTGAAAAAAGTCCCCGTTTTTTTTCATCCAGTCTAACGAAAAAGGGGAAACCTTTTAAAAATGGTGCCCAGAAGCTGGTCACAAAAAATTTTTTAAAAATTCTTTCCCCCCCAGGTCTCTTTTTTTAAAATTTAAGTATGGCATTGATATTTTGGGCCAAATCAATTTTTTTTGAAAAATTTTTTTTTAATGAAAGGGGGGCAGCCGGGGCTAAGGGGTACCGTCCTGGACTATTGTATCGGGGAGGGCAGCAATTTTTAGTTTTCTTTTCCCGAGGGGAAATTTTGCTAGCAGTTGTTTTAAAGAAAAATTTCACTTGGAAACGTGTTATTGGTTTTTAAGTTCCCTTTTTTGGGTTTAAGGGCAAAAATTCCCTAAGGGGGTGTATCTGTTTTTTCTTTGTTTTGCCCGACCTTGTCCAAAGAATTTTGGGGTTTTCTGTGTCAGCGCAAGCAAGGAATGTGTAATGCTATAGGTAGGGTAGGTTTTGAATATAGTGGGGTGGGGGAAAAAAAGGAAAAGGTCCAGGGTGGAGCGTAACAGATTGCTCCTGCTCCCCCCCTAAAGGGCATTTTTTTTCCCCCCCTGACCAAGTGTAGATCTTCCAGTTTTCTCGAGGTCTTGGGACAGTTTTTACTGTTACTGTTGAAAAAGATGTCTCGTTTCTAAGGGGGCCCAAAAATGAGGGCCCGGTTTAACCCGTTGTCCCCTCTCTTAACTGTTCCTTCCCTGCCAGCCCCACCAACCCCCCGTCCCATTAACTAAAATTCCCCCATAAAGTTACCAAAATTTACCAAGTCGCCTACCAAGGGTGGGTAGTAAGATCTCTTTCCATTTCATTCAAATTTTTTTTTTTTCCCCCCATTTTCAATGAATCTCACCAAAAGGGCAAAAATGCCCACTGGAAAATTTTCATTTCAATTCTCCTTTTTGGTTTACGATGAAATAAGTACTAAACCCTGGCGGAAAAATTGTCCTGCCAAACCGCCCCCGGCTCACCCAAACCCAGGTCCGCCCACCAAGTTATTTTTGTTCCTTTCACGTTTTCTGTACTTGTATGTTTTTTTTCCCGGTTTTGGGGGCCCCCCATTATGAGCGGGGGGGGGGGTTTTTTTGTTTTTTCAGCCCCAAGGGGCCAATACTCTTTCATTTTGATTTAATTAATGTGTGTCCTATTTTGTGTTTTTTCCGAGAGCCCTTCGGGGCTGGTGTTAACTGTTGGTCCCTTTTACGTTTCTCATGTTTTATTAATGTTTTTTATTATATATATATATATATATATATATAAAATATATAAACAAAATGATAATAAACCTCTTACAAACAAAATATATCTTCCACAATGAAAATAAGAACACAGTTCACAATTTACACTGCTGCCATTGGAAAGGAGGTTAATGGCAGCCTTTTGAATAAAATCGATTGTTACCGCCCAATCCCTGACCTAGGTTTCATTCTATCGGAACTCATCAAGGAGAAGTGTGGAACGTGCGACACAACTTTTTAAAAGTACAAACTAATATTTTCCTCTTTTATGAAGTTGTGTTGCAAGTTTCATACTCCCTCCTGATGAGTTCTGATAGAATTAAACCTAGTTCATTATTGTAAGTCCAAAAATTTCTGTCGAGCACAAGTGCCTATTTAAAGCCCTGCTCGAAATTCAAGTATTCAAAGAGCCCTACAAAACATATTTACCAACACTTGATTATTTTCATACCACGTGGCAGCTTCCTTAGGAAGTATTGAATCAACAGAAAGTTGGTTTCAATGTTTCCCAGTGTTTCAAAACTTTCAAAAAAAAAAATTTGTTTAAAAGCACTATTTCAGAAAGAAAGAAAATACATAAAGATTTTCTTTTCTAATCAAATAAATTTTCTTCATAAACAATGCTTGCTATTTTGGCCAGTTTTAGTTGGTAATTTATCAAATAAAATTATAAACCATCCCATTATTACATTCTACCATTCAAAATCTTAGATGAAACAAATTTACAAAGGAAAATAAGATTTCCAGATTTTTCAATGTTTCTCTTGAAAAGAAAATACTTGCATAAATTGTTTTATTTCTATCATTTCTTACTAAATATCACATACCCTTTTTAAATTTTATGGGTTTTATTTATCTGCATTAAAATTTGTAAAGAATAAAATGGATGGATACCCTTTTCGGTGGCCGTGTGGTCTAATGCACTACTCTTATTTTGACTAGACTGCTGAATACGGGTAGATCGGGGTTAGATCCTGTTCGGGTGCACTTAGGGTGGTTTCCACGCAAATGTGGGTGCTCTTGATATCAATTAAACCTTCCTAGTCCCTAACAATTAGAGTAATTAGTGCATAGGTGTATAACCCAAATGGGGAATTAAGATGCAATGTTAAAAAAAATTGATTTTTCTAGAAATATTTATTAAGCCTAGTGTATGTTGTTGGGAAAGAAAGTGGTAATCAAACTTTGTGAGACAACCAAATCTCTCCTCGTACGTTAGCTTATTCAGTGATGTGTGTAAACATTGATGGTAACAGTTGTGGAGATATTTCCACCACCGATACTGCAATCTAGCAAAGAAGTTAAACTATTTAAAAAATATGAAAAACTTGAAATTCTGCTTATAAACACCTTCAGTGTTTTATTTCATGAACTTTTTAATACTAAAGAAAGATTACTTTGGTCTTGAAACAAGCTTTTGTACTTAAAAATTGGATTCTCACATGTTTCGTGAAAAGACAGCGAAAGTAGATCACTGCCTGAACCTAAAAACCCCTATTAATACCTATTATATCTATTATAGCTGATTCAAAATATTATATTCATTTTCACAGTTTATTTATTATTCAATGATTTATCTGATTACCAAACCCTTCCTTTCACCTCTGACAAGACATTTGTGAATGGGGGAAGCCAGGCCTCCACCGTGGTTCGGATTCCACTTAAATGTGGGGGCCCCATTTCCTACAACACCTACCCTTACACATTAGCGTAAGGGGTAAACCCGAAGGGGGAGTAATAATATTTTTCAAATTTTGGTTTGCATTTTAGGATTTAAATGATTGGTTGACATATTTAGAGTCAAAATTTGTTTGTTTAGTTTTGGTGATGGTGGTTCTTCTTGGTTTTTGGTGTGGGGTTTTTCTGCATGGGCCCTGTCACTCTGTGCTGCAAGAAAAAGGGGCAAGCCAGAACCTTGGGTTTATTGAATTAGAACCTTGTGATGGGAAGGGGGAGACCCCAAAAATAGTTTTACAGAGGGTTAGTTGGTTTTAGATCATTCAGGGTAGCATTGAAAAACCCTTTGGGTTGTAAAATGTCCCAGATGGCCCTGCATTGATTATGGGTTTGCACAGTCAGTCTAAACCTCCATATCCTACTTTAATGGTACAGTCATGCCCGGTTAAACCTATTTAAAAATAGAGATTCTCAATCTGGATTTTTTTCCGAAAAGTTATGTATGTAATGAAATATAGCAAAAAAAAATTTTTTTTGAAAATATTTAAAAACCCCTCGTCAAATTTTTGTTTGCCTCGATTTTGAAAAAAAAAAAAATTAAAAAATTTTAAAAAATTAAAAAAAAGCTTGCAAAAAAAAATTTTTTTAAATTTAAAAATTTTTAATTTTATGTTCTTTTTTCTTTTTTTCCCCATCACTTTTTTAAATATTTACAAAAAAATTTAAAAAAAATTTTTAAATTACAAAATTCAATTTTTTTTTAAAAAAAAAAAATTTTTTTTTATTTTTTTTTAAAATTAAAATTTTTTTTAAAAATTTTTTTTAAAATTTTAAAAAAATTAAAAATTTATTTTTATGAAACAAAAAATTTTATTTGTAAAAAAACACTTTAAAAAAAACCCCAAACCCTTTTTTTTGGCGGGGGGGAATTTTTTTTTAACATTTTTCGATTTTTTTTTGGGGAAATTTAAAAAAAGTGGATTTTGAAAAACCCCAAATAGGGTTTAAAATTGGTTTTTTTAAAAATTAAAAATTCACTTATTCTTCCCTTTTTCAGGAAAAAACTTTTTGTTACGAAAAAAAGTCCCTATTGTGTAAAAAAAAATCGTTTTTTTTTTTTAAATTAAAAAATTTAATTTTTGGCTATAAAAAATTTGTCACGGCTCATAAAATGTACATTTTTTGTTTAAATAAATTTTTTTATATTTAAAATAAAATTTAATAACCCAAAAAATCATAGATTGAAATTTTTGAAATGCGGGGCCGGGCTGTTTTCCCCTGAAATTTTTGTCCAAACCTTTGATTTGTGTTTTTGTTTTTAATTGATTTTGGGGGGATATGGTTTTAAAAACCCCAACCTTTTTCCCCCATTATACATATATTTTCCAAGTGAAATGTTTTCATTGGGTTGACCATCACGGGCAAACAATTTTATTTGTAAAACCTTTAAATAAAAATTTTTTCCTGTGCTGCGTTTTTGTTTGGGGGGTACTAACCTAAAAAAAATTTTTGTCAGGGGGGGAAATTATTGTAATATCATAAGCGGGGGAATTTTTTCCCCCAGATTTTTTACAAATTATAAAAAGGAAGGGGGTTTAAAAAACTCTGGAAAGGGACACCTAAATTTTTTTTTGTTTTTCCCTAAACCATCTATTTTTTGAACCAGAGTGTTTTAAAGTTGGAGCTTTTACTTTTTGGGGAACTACTTGGGTGTATCTTTTTATTGAAAACTAAAAAAAAAGTGGTTAAGGGTTTTTTTGCCTCTCCCCCTTTTATTTTTTAAAAAATCACGTTGGGGCCAAAAAATAAAATGTATTTTTTTATAGGGGGGCCTTTTCGGGGTACAAGGAGTTGGGGGGAAAGGTCGGGGCATTCTGTGTTTTTTTAAAACCCCCTTTTTTAAATTTTTTTTTAAAAACCCGATTTAAGTTTGTGATATGTTGTAGCGGGGAAAAAATTTTTTGTTTTTTTGATGTGGGGGTTTTAATTTTTTTGTTTTATGATGTGGGGGGGGTTTTAAAGTTTGGTTTTTTTAAAAATTTTAAATTTTAATTTTTGTTTTGGGGGAATTTTGCGGGGAAAAAATTTTTTTTTGGTTTTTTTGGGGCGGGGTTAATATTTTGTTAGTTAAAAATTTAACTAAAAATTTTTTTGTTATAATGGTTTAAATTTATTTTTTATTTTTTTTTGGGGGTTAATTAATAACCATTTAAGTTGGTGCTATTTGAAATTTGGGGGTTTTTTTTTGGGTTTTAACTAAAGTTTTGTTTCCACGAAGAAAGGGGGAAAAACCCCTTTTGTTTAACATTTAAAAATTCAAAATTTTTACTTAAAAAATTTTTAAATTTCAACAAACTTTCAAAAAGGAAAAATAACTTTTTTTTTATCTGTCGGGTTTTTGTAACCCTTTTCCTTTTTGAAGAACCATTTTTTTTGGGGGCAACATTTTTTTTTAAGTGACAGCTCGCACTTTTTTTTCCTTTTTTTTTTTGGTTCCAGGAAAAAGGGTTTTTTTTTTTTTTTCCTTTTTTTTTTGGTTTTTCCCAAGGGGACACGGGTTTTTTTTTTTCCCCTTTTTTTTTTGGGGTTTCCCAAAGAACGGGTTGTTGTATTTCCTGTTTTTTAATAAAAATTTTTCCCCCTACCTTTTCTTCTGAAACAAACCCCCCCAAAGAAGAAGTCTTTTTAAATTTTTTGGTTTTTAAAACCCAAAAAAAAAGGGTGGGTGTGTTTTTTCATATTTTTTAAAAAATATTTAATAGGGCCTCAAAGGGAAAAACCCAAAATAGGTTTTTAACCAAGTGGGGGAGGGGGGTTTTGACGATCAACCCCCCTCAAAAAGAAACCCCCCCCCTTTTCCCCCCTTTGGCCCCAGCAATGTAAATTTGGGGAATTTTGATTTTTTTCCCTACCTTGTCCCTTCTTGAAAATTTGGGATATTTTTTTTTTTAAAAAAGAAACAAAAACCTGTTTTTTTGTGAAAAAAAAACGTGTTTAAACCCCAAAGGTTCTTTTCCCAAACAAACAACCCCTTTTTTTTGGTATGTTGCTTTTGTTTATAATTTTGGGTTTTTTTGTTTTTTCCCCCTGGGGGAAATTGCTAAAAAAATTTTTTACTTAATTTAAAACTTTTTTTTTAATTTTTTTATTTTTTTTTTAAAAATTTTTAAAAAATTTTTTAAACAGTTTTTTTGGGTTTCCAGATATGAAAAATTTTTATTTTTTTTAAAAGTCCCCCCAAATAAAATTTTTAAACAGATTTTTTTTTTAAATTTTAAAATTTTGGGAAATAGGCCGAAAATTTTTTGATTATTGAATAAAAATTGGGGAAAACTGTTATTTTTTGCTTTTTGGCCCCCTAAAAACTTGTAAAAGATCACAATTTTTTTTATAGATGATTTTTTTTTTAAAATCACTGTCATACTTTTTTTTTTTAAAAAAAACCCCAAATTTAAATTTTTCCCCCCTTTTTCAATATTTTTTTTTTTAAAAACCTTTTTTTTCCACTCAAAAATAAGTTTTTTAAAAAAAATTAAAAGTACTTATTTTTTGGGGTTTTTGGGAAATTTTAAACAAAATTTTTTAATGGGGGTCCTTTTTTTAAAAAACTAAAATTTTTTTTTTAAAAAGGGGAAAATTTTTTTGGGGTAAAAAATTTTTAAAATTGTATAATCATTATTTTTTTCATATTTTTTTTTAAACCCCCTTTTTTAAGTGAATCATTGTAAAGAATTGTTTTTTTTATGGTCAAAAATTTTGGGTTTAAAATTTTTTGCTGGTCCTCTTTTAAAGGAATTTTCATTAGCCCTTTTTGGGGGAAAGGGTTCGGCCCCAAAAAAATTTTTTTTTTTGGGGGGAAAAAAAAACAAAAAAAAATTTTTTTGTGCCCGCCTTTCAAATAAATATAAATAATTTTGGCCAAAATTTTTTTTGTGTTTTAAAAACAAAATTCAAAACCCCCCCAAATTTTGTTTTAAATAAATTTAAAAAAAATTTTAAAATTTGTAGCTGTTGGTGTAGGTTTTTACCCAAAGGATTTTTTCCCTAGTAATTTTTTGGGGGGTTTGTCTTTAAAAATAAACCGAGTGGTGAAAAACTATAGGTATCAAATTTTTAAGAAAAAAGGGAAAAAAATTTCCTGTTTTTCCCCCCGATTCCAATTTTTAATTTTCTTTTTTCGTTTCCCTGATTTTTAAAATTTTTTTTTTAAAAATTTTTTTTTTTCCCAAAAAAAACCCAAAATAATAAAAAAAAAATAGGGGGGGAAAAATTTCTTTTTTAAAACCCCCCAAAAAAACAAAAAAAACTTTCTTTTTTTAAAAAAAAAATTTTTAAAAAAATTTTTTTTTTTAATTTTTTAAAAAAAAAAAAAAAAAAATTCCCACTTTTTTAAAATTCAAATAATCAAAAAAATAACATAATTGGAAAAATTTTTAAAAAAAAAAAATGTTTTATTTATCTAAAAATGAAGTTCTTTTAAAAAAAAATTTTTTTGAAAAAAAACAATTAAATAAAAAAGGGTGTAAAAACATGCATTTTTTTGAACGGGAAAAAAGAAAATGTAAGTATGTCCCCCGAAAAAAATTTTTAAAAAAAATTTTTTAAAAAAAAAGGGATTTAAAAAAAAAAAAATTTTTTTGTAACTATTATTTGTAAATTTAAAAAAATTTTTTGTTTTTTAAAAAAACCCCCCAAAAAAAATTTTTTTTTTTAGTTTTTAATAATAATAATTTTTACTTTTTGGGAAAAATCTAAAAACCCCCTGATACCTTACCCCCCTCTATGTAATTTTTTTGGACTGCCTTTTCCCCCAAACCCCAAGGGTCGCCAAAACTTTAATATCGCAATCTTTTTTAATATTTTTTTTTAAAAAAAATTTAAAAAAATTTTTTCAAAACAAAAAAAATTCATATAAACTGAAATTAAAAAAATTTAAATTGCGTATTTAAAAACCCCTGGGGGAAAAAAACCCTTTTTTCACTTTTTTTAAAAAAAAATTAAAAAGTTGCCCGCCATAACGGTTCCAAAAATTTGTTAACTCCCCCCCCCAAAAAAAAGGGGTGATAGGGTTGTCAGAAAAAAAAATTTTTTATTGAATTAAAATAAAAATTTTTTTTTAAAACCCCTGTTTTATTAAAAAAGAGCAAAAAAAAACCTTTTTAAAAAATTAAAAAGTGAAAAAAAATTTATAAGTAAAAGAAAGGGGCCCCCTTTCTTAATTTATCAAAAAACTTAACTCAAAAAAAACACGTTGGGGGAAAAACCCCCTTGTTTTTTTAAAATTTGATTCAGGTATACTAAAAGGGCCCCCAAAATTAATTTTTTTTTTTTTTTTAAATGTGTAAATTTTTTCCCCTTAATTTTTTTCCCTTTTTTGGTTTTTTTGTAAAAATTTGGGGGTTTTCCTTTTTATATTGGGGGCCCAATTTTTCTCTTTAAAGTAAAACCCAAAAAAAATTTTTTGGTTCTTTTTTTTTTTTGGGGAAATGCGGTATTTTTAAAAAATTTTTCCAGCTTTTAAAAAAAAACAAAAACCCTAAAAAATATTAGAGATAATGTTTATTACCTATTTAAATCCCTCCCAAAATTTTTTTTTAGTTGCCTTTTTTTGAGTTTTTACAAATCGAAGTGCAAAAAATTTTTTATTTTAAATTTTTCGATTTTTTCGATACCAGAAAAAAACCGGGGTATAAATTTGCAGCCCTTTTTTAAGCCAACCCCTTTTAAAAACTGAAAAACCCAGAAGAAAAGATACAAAAAATTGAAAAAAAAAAAACCCCTGCATTAAAAAAAATCTGCCGTAAACCCCCAAAAAAGATATTTTTAAAAACCCAAAATTAATTAAAAAGGGTTTTTTTCCCCAAAAAAAAAAGGGAAGCAAAAAGAGTTTCGGAGGTTTCAAAAAAAAAATTCATGGTTTCGTTTTTGGGTTTTTTTTAATACTTAAAAATTTTTTAATTATACTTTTTAAATTTTTTGGGGGAAAAGTAATCAAAAATATATATTTTTCTATTTTTTTTTCTAAAATGAATATATTTCCCCGGGTTAAACTATGCACAGATTTATAAAAAAATTACCCAAAATTTTTTAAATTTAAAAAAAGGGAAAACCCAATTTAAATTTGGTTTGGGTTTTCCAAAACCAAAATTTTTGGGAATTTTAAAATTTTGAAAAAAAAAGAAAAAATAAATTTTTAAAAAGGTTTGGGGGAAAAAAAAATTTTTAAAGGGGAAAATTTTTAAAATTTATTTTTAAAACCCCCCTTTAAAAAATTTTCTTTTCTTTAGTTATTTTTTAAATTACGTTTCGGGGGCCCCGGTTTTTTTTTGCCCTAGGGGTTTTTAATTTGGGTTTTTTAAACCCAAAAACCAAAAAGCTTTTTTTAGGGCTCTAAAATTTTTTTTTTAAAAAACCAAAAGAATCTTGGATATCCCCCCCCCAAATTTTTGGGCCCAAACTAACTATTTTTAAAAAAGGTAAGCCCAAATTTAAATTTTTAAATCGGAGTTTTGGCCTAATCAGAAAAAAAAATTTAACTTTTAACATGGTAAATAAAAAAGTTGTTCGACCAAAACCCCCAAAAAAAAATTTTTTAAATTTTTTTGGGTAATTAAAAAATGAAAAATTTTTTCTTTATAAATTTTTTTATTAAATGAAAAAATGCTTTTTTAAAATTTGGGAAAACCCAAAAAATTTTTAAAAAGAAAAAGTGTTTTTTTTTGGGTTCCCCCCTTTTACTGCCCCCACCCCAAAAAAAAGGGAAAAACTCTTTTCATATTCAACTAAAAACAGTATTAAAATTTTGGGTTTTTAAAAATCCAAGGGGAAAAAATTTTTTTGGGGTTTTTGGGGGCTTTACATCCCCGTATTTATAACATATATACAATTTTAGCTTTATTAATTGTAAAATTTATACTTTTTTAGATTGTTTTTTTTTGTTTCCTATGGGGAGTATCAAAAAACAAAACTGCTGAAAAAAGGTTTTAAAAAAAAACAAAAATTCTCCCCCTATATCTTTTTGTGTTTTTTAAAAATTTTTTTTTTTACTTTGGGGTTAAATTTAAATTTTTAAAATTTAGATAATAAAAATCAATTTTTTTAACCCCTGTGGAGGGGTTTTAAGGGGAAAAAAGGGAATTGTAAAGAGGGGTATTTTTAAAAGGGGGTTTTAAAATTTGGGGGGAAAAAAAACCCCTTTTGAAAACATGACATATTATGTACACAGCCTTTTAAAAAGGCGGGGGGAAAAGGTGATTCCCGGAAAATTGGTTATATATAAATTTTTTTAGGAGGGTGTTATTTTTGGGGATATAGAGTTTAAAGGGGGTTTTTGGGCCCCCCAAAAGAGGCGAAGGGGGGGGGGGGGGGGTTTTTTAAACCCCCACCCCCCGAAAAAGGGCAAAAAAAAATGTCTTAAAATTTTTAAAAAAAACAAAAAAATATACGTTTTAAACTTTTTTACCACCTTTTTTAAAGTTTATGTTTAATTTTTAAAAATTTTTTTTTTAATTGTGTTCCCTTTTGGGGGGACTAATTTCCCGCCATTAAAAAAAATCTGAGACTTGGCCGGATATGGCCCTTTTGGTTTTTGGGTTTTTTGGGGAAAGATTTTTTGGGGGTACAGGAAAGGGGGGGAAGGGGGGGACCCGGGGGGGAGGGGAGGATTTTTTTGCAAACATCCCCACCAAAACGCCCGGGCCCCCCAAAAAATTTATACGATTTTTGGGTTTTAAACTTGTCTGTCTTATCAATGAAACGTTACAAAAAAAACAATATCTTACCAAAAAAACCCCGTAAATGTGGTTTAAAGTCACAAAAAAAAAATTTTGGTTTTTGGGGGTTTTTTTACTCTTTACAGCATTAATTTATTTTTAAAAAAGTACTTTTTTGGGAAAATAAAAAAAAAAAAAAATTCTTAATTTTTAAATGATTTTTTTAGAAAAAATTTAAAAATTTTTAAAAATAGAATAATTGAAAAAAAAAAAAATTTTTGGGAAAAATTTTAAGGGCGGAATTGCAAAAAAAGGGGAAATTTTTTAAAAAAAAATTACAGCAAAAAAACGAATAAAAAAAAAATTCTTTTTAAATCATATTAAAAAACCTTTCTTTTCAGGTTAGTTTTTAAATTGAATTTTTTTAAAAGAATTTAAAAAATTTTTTTCCCTTTAAAGATAGACCTTTTTTTATTTTTTAAAAACAGTTCAATTTTTAACATAAAATTTTTTTAACCCCTTTTTTTTTTATAATTTTTTTTTTTAAATATTTTTAAAAAATTTTTTTCCCCCCTTTTTCAAAAAAAAAATATAAATAAAAAGGAAAAATCGCTGTTTCAAAAAAAAAATAAATTAAAATTGGGGAGTGATCACCCTTTAAATTTGGGAACCCCAAAGGGGTTTTTTTTAAACCTTTTTTAGAAAAATAAAAATTTGGGGTTTAAAAAAAAAAAATAGCGGCCCCGTTTTTGGGGAAAACCCCCGATTAAAAAGCAGAGGTATCAAATTTTGCAGACCCCATACCCCTTCCCAAACCCCCTGTTAGTTGGGGACTAACTTTTCCCGCTGAAATATTTTGGCCCTTTTTTTTTTGAGCTGGGGGAAAAGAGTATTTTTAATGCGAAAAAAGTGGACAAAAAGGTTTTGTTTTTTCCCAAAAAACTTTATTTTTTTGACCTAAAAAACCCTTTGGGGGCATATTTTCCCAAAAAGCAAATTCATTTTTTCGCTGCAAGGGCCAAAAAATGAACCCCCCAAATTTTTTTTAAACACTCAAAGGGGGGCACAGACATTTCACCCCCTTTTTTTTTCCCCGTGAATCAACCCAAATAGTCTAAATTTTTTTGGGGGTTTATTTTTTATTTTGAAAAAATTCCCTTTTCCCCTATGCATTTTTTTTCCCAAACCCTTGGAAATGGGTTTGATTACTTGGGGTTTGTTTTTAAAATTTTAAAGGAAATTTGGGGAAAAAAGGGGTCGGGGGTATTTTGAACCTTTTTTCCCCCAAAACCCCTTTTTAAGCATGTGCAAAGGGGTTTCCTTTCCCATCATTTTGTAACGCACAAAAGTGTTTTTGTTTACATCCCCTGTCACAACATTCCCCCTATTTTTTCTAAATTTTTAGTAAAATTTTCACCAAAAACGAAAGGGGGTTTTTTTTAAAGGGGCCGCTGTAAAAAAATTTTTTTTCCCTTTTTGGGCCAGTAAAAGTTGAATGGTGGGGGGATTATAAAAAAATTTTGGGGGGGGAATCAACCCCCCCCTTTTCTTTTTTTCCCTTGTCCACTAGAGTGGGGTTTTCTATAGTGCTTTTAAATTTGGGGGTGTGTTTTTTAAAATATTAATATTATTATTTAATTTTTTTTTGTTTTAAAAAGGGGGTTTTTCCTTTTTTTAAAATTTGGCCCCTTGCCCCCAAAAAAGCCCCCGGGGCCCTTTGCCCCCTTTTCCTAAAAAAAAATTTTTTTGTGAAAAAATTTTCCCTTTTTGATGTTGGGGGAAAAGGGGCATTTTTCCCCCCGGGGGTGTTTTTTAATAGTCTGTAGGGTCCCAAAAAATTCACTTAAAAAGGGGTTCTCTTCTCCCCTACTCACCCACTTTATTTTTCTCAAGTTTTTAAACGGGGCCATGATGAAGATAAAATTTTTAAAAAAAATTTTTTTTTGGGGAGGCATGAAAAAAAACTACCTCACTCCACGGCACAAATCCCCGGTAACCCAGTGGTTTCTTTTTGTGATAAATTATTTTTTGTTTTAAATTTTAAAAAAAAAAGGGCGACCAAAATACATATTTTTTAGTTTTGGAAGAACCTTTTGCCGGGGGTTTTTAAAAAATTCTTCCTAAAAAAAATTTTTTTTTATAGTTTCCCCTTCATGTTTATTCTTTATTTATTTAAATTTTTGTTTTTATTGTTTTCTTTTTAATTTTAAATTGAAAAAGAAAAGCGTTATTTTTACAAAACTGATATTGATGCTTTTTTGGAAATTTAAAAAAAATTTTTTTCAGTTCAATTTTTCTTTTAAAAAAAGGGTTTTTTTTAAAAAAATAAAAACCCCTTTTTTTGGCCCAAAATTTAAATAAAATATTATCTTAATTATATTTTTATGAAAAATTTTTTTAGAGTTATTTTTTTTAATTCCCCTGCGGGGCCCCTGGCCTAAATTTTTTAAAAAGTTAGAGGGGTTTTTGGGTTTCCCTTTCCCGAAAAAATTTTAAAGGGTTCCCCTTTAATAAAAATTTAAAAATTTTTAAAGTTTTTAGTAGGGGATTTAAAATATTGTTTTTTTGTTAACTAGTATAGGGTTTTTAAATTATTTTTTTAAAATGTTAAAATTTAACAAAATTTGATTATTTTAAAACCCCCCAAAAAACCCCTTTTTTTCCCTTTTTAAAAAATTTTTTTTTGTGTTGTATTTTTTTTTAAAAAGGGGGAAAGGGTTTGAAAGTTAGCATCAAAAGGGGTTTTTTGGGGGAAAAGGGATTTTTTGGGAAAACCCCCAAAATCATTTTGTTTTTACTGGGGATTTTTTGGGACAGGAAAACGGGTTTATAAAAATTTCCTACGGGTCTCTTCCCACCCCCATGAAAAACCCCCCCATAGCGGGCCTTCCCCAAACCCATATAAAAACTTCCATGGGACCCCCCTCTTACAACCAAAGAAAAAAATCCCCCCGCGGGGTTTTCTTTCACACCTATAAAAAACTTCCTTTTGGGGGGGGCTTTTACACACCTATAAAAAAAAATCCCCCATCAGGCTCTTACACCCCTTTTTGGGAAAAAACTCTCCTTTGGGGGTTTTTTTTCCCCACCCTTTGAAACAACTCCCCAAAAACAGGTCTCTTACACCCTACAAAAAAAAATTTTCCATAGAGGTCTCTTACACCCTACAAAAAAACTTTTTCCCAAAAACGGGCCTTACACACCTACAGAACAACTATCCTTAGCAGGTCTCTTAAAAACCTATATAAAAAACCCCTCCAAAAGGTCTCTTACACCCAAACAGAACAACTCTCCAAAAAGCAGGCCCCTTTTTTAACCTATATAAAAAATCCCTTTTCAGGTCTTTTAAAAACCCCCACAGAAAAATTTTTCCCTAGCAGGTCTCTTACACCCCCATAAAAAAAACCTCTCCATACAGGTCTCTTCCCAAAACCTATAAAAAAATTTCCCCCTACAGGTCTCTTACAAAAACCCACAGAACAATTCCAAAAACGGGGTTCTTACCCCCCCTTTTAATAACAACTCTCCATACCCCGGTCACTTACACCCCAACAGAACAACTCTCCAAAAGCAGGTCTCTTTAAAAACCTTTTTAGAAAACCTCCATAGCAGGTCTTTTAAAAACACCAAATGAACAACTCCCCATACGGGTCTTTACACCCAAAAACAAAAAAATTTCTCCATAGCAGGCCCCCTTACACACCAACAAACAACTCCCCAAAAAAAAAAAAAAAAAAAAGGGTTCTCTTACACCCCCCAAAAAAAAAAACTCTCCAAACAGGTCTCTTACAAAACCTAAAAAACCCTCTCCCTGCTGTCCTCTACTCCATCCAACCTTATTTCTTTGGGGGGAACCCCCCCTTTTTTTCCCTTTCTCCTTACCACATTTCATTTTTTTCCCATACTAATTTCACCCCCACTCTTTCACTTAAAAATTTCTTCGGGGGGCTATTCAAAAAAAAAAAATTTTTGGTATTTTAAAAACTCTAAAAGTTGCAGGGGAGTTTTTGGGGGCCGGGGCCCCCTCAACCACCTTTCCCCCCAAAAAACAAAAAGGGGGAAAAAATTTTAAGATGTGTGCCGATAAAAAAGGGGGGTTTCTGCTTTTCAATAAGCTGGAAAAAATTTTTCAAAAAATCGGGAAGTGTGGAATCAAACCCAGGTCCCTGGATCCGCCCCCAAACCTCTGACCCTAGCCCCACATAGGCTTCCCAAATTGAAAAAAAAACCCCGGGGGTTTAAAAAAATTTTAAATTTAAAATTTTTAAAAAGGGGGGGCCCAAAAAGGGGGGAAAATGGGCACTTTTAAGAAAAGGGGGCAGATCCTATTTAATTACCCCTAGAAAAAATTTAAAAAAGTTCCCCCGTTAGCATAACTCAAACCAAACAACAAAATAAGAGAAAAAAATGAATAAAAACGAAAAATCAAATTTTGGTGAGAGGAATCGGGGGGAATTTGGGGCCAAAACTTTTTTAAAAATTTTAAAAACTGTTTTATAAAGATGAACTTATCTCCCATTTTTGTTTTTTTGGGGGAACAAACAGTCTCCCAACTTATGCCCAGAAGTTATAAAGATTCGTAAACTCTGACTAACATAGGAAAAAAAAAAATCTCGGACTTTTAATATCAATCGCTACGTCTTTGGTTTTATTGCTAAGATATTAACACTTTATTTTTTAGCGTAAGTAGTGAAAAAACCCAAAAAAGGGGGAGAGGGGCAAACAGGCCCCCCCCCCCCCCCTTCCCCCAACCCCACAAATAAATTTAAAAAAAATGAAAAATAATATGAAGTAAAAAAAAAAAATTTTAAGATAGCCCGATTTTAAAAAGGGGTTTTCTGACTTAAGCCTAAAATTCAAAAGGTTTAAACCATTACAAAAAAAATTTTTAACGATTGAAAAAACACCAAATATTACCGATCCCATTTCTTTTTTTAAGAGGGAACTCCATACCTTCTATTTTTTTTTAAACCCCCGGGGCTAAGCTCGTGTTTGTAGAGTTTTTTAAAATTTCCCATTTCCCCCTAAAAAAAACTCCTTGTGTAAAACTAGACACCCCCATCGCCGGGGGGGGTTGACTGACGGGGGGTAAAAATTTTTTTCCCCAAAAAATTTTTTCCCCGAGACCAAAAAAGTAGAGGGTATTTTTTTCCTTTTTTTTTCTGGGGCTAGTGTTTGAAAGGCCTTTTTTTGGGTTCTCCCCCCCAAAATTATACATAGCTGAGTATTTTCAGTAAAACTTTTTTCAGTGTGTACACTTTAAAAATTTTTAAAAAAATTTAAAATTTTATTTTTTAAAAAAATTTAATAGTATATTAGATTTTTTTTTTCCCCAATTTTAAGTGTGGGGCCAAAAACCTTTTAAAATTAGCATTAATTAAAAAAATAAATAAAAAAACAAAAAAAATTTTAAAAATTTTAAAAAAAAAAGGTCCAATAAATTTAAAAAAAGGGGAAAATCTTTTAAATTGTTTTAATAAAAAAATTTAAATGGGGCCAAAAAATTTAAAAAAAAATTTTTGGTTTTAAAAAAAATTTTTTTTTACTTTCCCCAAATTTTAAAACAAGGAAATTATTTTTAAAAAATTTTTAAAATTTAAAAAGGATTGTTTATTGGAAAGGGGACCAAAAATTTTTTTGAAAAGGGGTGTAAAAAAAAAAAGAAATTTTTAAAAACTAAAAAAAGGGGAAAAACCCCCCCCCAAATTTTCGTTTGGCCAAAAAATACTCAAATTTTTGTAAGAAGAACAGATTTAGAAAAAAAAAAAAAAAATACTTTAAAAAAAAAGGTGTCAAAATTGATGGCTTTTCCCCTTTAAATTTTTATTTTAAATTTTGGGGATATTTATAATATAAATCGAAAGTTAAAATGTAAATTACATTACTTAGATATAAATTTAAAAACAATGTATTTTTAAATAACTTTTTTTCAGTCATTTACTTTTTTACGATCAAAATTATAGTACACCAACCAAAAGATAATAAAAATAAAAATTAAATTAATAAAATTTTACAAAAACGTATTGACAAAACAATTGTGAAAATTAAAAAAATTTCCATGTATTTTTAAATTTTCCCCAAATTTTTTTAAAAGTCCTTTTTTTTAAAACGTTGGGAAAAAAAACTATAAAAAAAACCCAAAAGACAAACTAAACACTTTTTTTTCATTAATAAAAAAAAATTTTTTTTAAATGCAAATTTTCCCTTTAAAAAATTTTTTTAAAATTTAAATATTGGAATTTTTGTGATTAACTAATGTTAAAAAAAAAATATAACAATATAAGATTTCTTTAAAGATTGGGGTAATTTTTTTTTGGGGGGGTTTTCCCATTGTTTAAAAGTATAAAACCCAAGGGGAAAGAAAAAAAAAATTTGGGGAAAAGTGGTTTTAAAAAAAAATTTTTAAATAATTTTCATATAGATCACTAAACAATAAACATAAACAAAAAAAGTAAAGGGTAAAAAATTTTAATGGAAAAAAATAGTTTTTTTGTTATAATTGCATAAAATTTAAAAAAAAAGGGGGTAGAGTTAGCTAAGACAGGGTTGTTAAAAATTTCAATCCGGCCCCCCAAAAAAAAAACCCCCCAAAAAAGGGTTTTTTTAAAGGAAAAAAACCCATTAAAAAAAAAAAAAAAATTTTTTTTGAATACAAAAAATTTTAAAAATTTTTTTAAAAAAGAAGTTAGTTTTTTTTCCCTTTTTTAATATTTAAAATATTTTAAATTTTTTTTTAAATAAAAATGAAAAAAAGGGGGGAAAGGGGGAAAAATTAAAATACAAACATAGGACTAATCAAACAAATTTTTAAAATTGAATTTTTTTAAATAAAAAAAACAACAATTTAAATTTAAACTTTCTTTTGAAAAAACCCCAAAATTTTACAAAAAAGTTTGAAATGAAATTTTTATTTTGAATTTTGAAAAAAAAATTGTATATTTTTTAAAAAAATTTTCCCTTTTAAAAAAAAAATTTTTAAAAAAAAAAAATTTTTAAAATTTGCGGGGCGTGGACGTTTTTTTTTTTTAAGTAACATTCTAGGAAAAAAATTTTAAATTTTGTTAAATGATTGGTTTAATCAAAAATTTTTACATAAGTTTTTTTAATCACACCAAAAAACCCCAAAAAACCCCAAAAAACCTAAAATACCCCCTTTTTTATTTTTAAACCCCCCCGGAGTTTTTAAAGCCTGACTAAAAATTTTTCCCCAAAAAAATTTTAGAAGGGAAAAAATTTTTCCTAAAAAGTTAAACAAAAAAAAAAAAAAATTTTCTAGAATCGTACTTGTTGTGTGTATGTTTTTTGAACACACACCACACATAATAACAAGGAAAAAAATTTTTTGGGGTTTGCCCCCTTTTCCCCCCTGCCCACAATTTATAAGCGAAGGGCCCCCCAAATTAATGTATATACTCAATCGAGTTCAGTTTTTTTTCCCCGGCTTTTATACAATTAATAAAAGTTTTTAAAAAAAACCCCCAAAAAAAAGGGGCATGTCTTTACTCGCAACACCTTTTTTTAAAAAAATTAAAACAATCAATTTTTTTTAAAAATTTTAAAAAAGGTTTGAAAAAAAAAAAAAAATGGTCCCGTCCCCCCGCACAACACCCCTTTTAGGGGCTACTGGCAACAAATTATGAAAATTTGTTTTCCTAATTGTAATATACAAGGGAAGAAAAGCAACCTTGGTTGCTACAAAAATGATAAAGTAGTAAATTGTGTAGTACAAATACATTTTAATTTCCGTAAAAAAATTTTTTAAAGTATATTTTTTCCCTTAATTAATCACAAAATAAAAAACTGTAAAAAAATTTTAAAAAACAAAAAAAAAAAAAAATTTTTTTAAAAAAAAATAAAATTTGTAGTTCTGATAATTTAAAAATGCCAGCCTATTAACATAAAAAATTTTTTGTGTTTCCTCAAATTGAAACTATCCCCCCGAAAAAAAGACTTTTGCAAAAAATTTTCTGTTTTTTTTTCCCCTTGGGGAAAAATTTTTTTAAATCATTTTAATAATTATATATATATATATAAAATATATATAAATATATATATTCCCCCCAAAATTTTTTATATAGGCAGGGGGACCTCCAATAAAAAGGGGAAAAAGGGGGAAATTTTTCCCTCCCCCAAGACTAAAATTTCTATTTTTAAAAAATACTTTTAAATTTTTGATTTTTTAAAAAAAAAAAATTTAAAAAAATTTTTTTCGAGTGCATAAGATACCTTTTAAAACCAAGGTTTTCGAAAATTTTTAAATTTTTAAAAAAAGATAAATACTCTATCACTTAAAAAAACCCCTGAGTTTTCCCCCGAAAAAAAGGGGGAAATTTATACTAATTTTTTTATATTTTAAAAAAAGGCCCAAAAAAAAGGGGGAAAAATTTAAAATTTTAAAAAAAAACCCTTTTTTTTCGTTTAAAAAAAAAAAAAATAAATACAAAAAGGGAAAAAAACTATATCCACTATATTGTTATAAAAAAAAAAAATCTAACCGAAACTTCGATAAAAGTCCAAAAAAAATGAACCCCCGAAACCCCAAAAAAAAGAAATTTTCCCCCCCAATGCGTCCCGTCTGTCCATCACTTTTTTCCCCCTTTTTAAACCCCCTTTTTTTTTAATTTTTAAACCCTTTTTTTTTAAAAATTTTTTTAAAAACCCCTTAAAAAAATTTAAATTTTTTTTAATTTTTTTTCCCTTTTTTAATTTTTTTTAAAAAACCCAAAAAAATTTTTCCCCCGGGGAAAAAAAGTACTTCATTTTATTAATAAAATAAAACAAAAAAAAGTTTTTTTTTGTGGTTCAGAAAAATCTAAACCCCTTCAGATTTTGGGGGGGAAAAAATTTTAAAAAATTTTTTTATCTTTAGAAGGACCCCCATCATTTTTTAAAAAAAGGGGAAAATTTTCCCCAAAAAAAAAGGGAAATTTTTAAAAAATTTGGGGTCCAGGATTTAAAAAAAAAAAGAAACTTTTAAAATTTTGGGAAAAAAAATTTAAATTTGGGGAAAAGGTAGAAGGACTAAAACCCCCCAAAAAAAAAAAATTTAAAAAAATTTTAAAAAATAACGCTGGGGCGAAAAAAATTTTAAAATTTTGGGGGGCCCAGTTAGCTTGGTATTGTGCAAAAGGGGGAATTATATAAATGCAAACAGCCGATGTTAACGTCCCCAAATTTAAATAGTTTGATATATTACAAAGAATGGGGGAGCCGCTAGTAAATTATAAAAGTGTAATTATTTCCCCCCAAACCATTTTTTTGAAAAAAATTTTCTTTTTCTACCCCCCTTTTCCCCCCAAAAAAAAAAATATTTGTCCCCAAAAGAAAGTCCCCAGTATCGGACAGTTATTAATTTTTTGGGAATAAATAAATTGAGTGTTTTTTAAAAAAAAATTCATGTAGTGGGGAAAAAAAAAAATTTTTTTTAAAAAAAATTTTTTTTTAAAAAAATTTTTAAAAAAAAAGCACAGCATTTTTCAAACCAAAAACAGTAAAAATTTAAAATAAAAAAAATTTTTTTTAGTTGTAAACCAAAATTGATCTTTTTTAAACTAAAATGCACAACCCTTTTTTAAAAAAAAAAATTAAAAAGGGAATTTGCATAAATGTTTTTAAAAATAAGTCAATATACTATTTTTAAAAAAAATTTCCCCCCGCTTATTGGGAAAAAGTTGGGGTTTTTTTTAAAAAAAAATTCTTTACTAATTTTTTAAAACCCTTTAACATTTTTGGGGCCCCCCTCTTTAGTTTTCTTTTTTAAATAACCCTAAAAATTTTTTTTTTAACTTTTAAAAAAATTTAACCAATAAAAATTTAAAAAAATTTTTTTAGAAATAAACAAATACAATATATCATTACATTTTTATATTTGCCCCCTCTTTTCTAATCAAAAAGGAGTGTTATTTTTTTCTCAAAGCTCCCCAATTTTTTTGAAAATTTTTGGGGAAAGTTTTTTTTTTAAAAAAGGGGAAAAAAAAAAATTCAATTAAAAAAATGCAAAAAGTTATCACAAATAGCTTTTTTTGGGATTTTTTTAAGGTTTTTTCCCCCCGGCCTTTTCCCATAAGGGGGACCAAGGGGAAAAAAACCCCAGATAAAGGGGGTTTTTTTTCTCGAAGATTCCCTTTGACTTTTTTTCTTTTTTTGCCTTTAAATTGGGGCCCTTTCTTTTTAACCCCCTTTCCCCCCATTAAAAAAATTTAAAAACCCCTTTTTTAAAAGGGGGTTAAAAGGGGGTTGGGGAAAGGGGGAAAAAAAGGTGAAATGTTTTTTGTACTTGCATATAAAAATAAAATAATAACATTTAGAAAAAATATTTTGGGGGAAAGACCCGGTTTTCGAATTGAACCCCGATCCCCCCCCCTTGCCAGTAGGGAAAAAAAAAAAGGGGGCTTGGGGGTTTTGGGGGTTTTTTTGCCTTTTTTAAGGGGCCCCCCCTAAAAAAAAAATTTAAAAAAGATTTTTTTTTTTCCTTTTTTTACCCGGGAAAAAAAAAATTTGGGTTTTTTTTTTTTTGTTGCGCTATTCTTCATACTTTACATTCAATCCCCTTTTTTAAAAAAAAAGGGGTTTTTCAGTTTTTGGGGGGAAATTCAAAAAGGGCTTGGGGTAAAGGGCCCCCCCCGCCCCCCAAGGGGGGCCGGGGGGTTTGTGGGTTTAAAAAAAAAGCCGGGGGGGGGAAAAGGGGGTTTTTTCAATGATAACAATCCCATTAAATAACTTCTTTTTGGAAGGGGGGGGGGGGGGGAAAGCCATTGGTCCCATTCCCCCTTTTTGGGGGGTTTAAAATAACCCCCCTTTAAGGGGGGTTAAAATACCTTTCCCGGGGGAAAATTTTTAGGCCCTTTTTTTTTTTTTCACTCCCCCAAAAAAATTTTTGTGTGCTTTTAAAATCAAAATTTTTTTTAGAAAACGCACGTTTTTAAAAAAAACAAAAAAAAAAGAAAAAAAAAAAATTGGAAAACCCGGGGTTCTTACCAACCCCAATTTAAAAAAACCCCAAAAAACAAATTTTAAAAAGTTTAAAAAACCCAAAAAAAATTTTTATCCCTTTTAATTCCCCGGCCCCCCCCCACTAAAAAATCTGTTTTAAAAAAACCCCAATTTTTAAAAATTTTTAAAAATGGGGTTTGAGCTAAGGAAAATAAAAATTTTAAAAAAAAACGATCCGCATTTTTTCGGGAAAAGGAAAAAATGGATTTTAAAAAATTAGGGGGAAAAAAACCCTCGGCCACTGGCTGAGATTTGAAAAAAGAACTTCCACAAAGAAACAAACCAAACATGATCCTAAAATTTCCCCCCCCCCACCCAAAAAAAATTTAATATATTTGGAAAAATTGGGCCATAAAAAAACTTTTTAAAAAATTTATTATGTTGTGATTTATGAAAACTTTTCCCCTTAAAAAAAACCTTTTAAAAAATTTTAGGGGTTTCCCAGTTTCATTAAATAAACTATTAAAAATTTTTTTAAAGAAAAAAAATTTTTAAAAAAAAAGTAAAGTGTTTTTTATTTAAAAAATTTTTTTAAAAAAATTTGGAGTGAAGATTAAAAATTGTTAGTTAACTAAATACCGGTTTTTATATTCGAAAAAGATTTTAAAAATTTAAAAATTTTTAAAACTTTTCCCGGGAAAAACTATTTCATTTTTATTGTTTGGAATTTTTTTACTTTAAAAGGGGGGGGGTTTTTTTTCCCCATGGGGACGGTTTTTTAAAAAATTTAATTTTTTTTTATTATTATTAATAATTTTAAAAATTTAAAACTAAAATTATTAATATTTTTTATTAATTTTAAAAATCATTAATAATTGGGGGCCCCTTCGGGGTTTTTACCTACTTAAACTAAGGTGCAATGGGGGGGGGGATTTGAAATAAAAAAGGGGGGCCCACATTTTTTGTGGGGGGCCCAACCACTGTGGAGGCCTGGGACTCCACACATTCCCCAAGTTTTGATTAATACACGTATTGTCCCCCGTAAGGAATTTTTTCCCGGGCCCAAGCAAAGAATCCCCCAAAATAGTTTACTAGTGAAAAAAAGAAAATTTGTTTAAACTTTCCCAAAAAAAATATCAAAACACAAAAAAAAAATTACACCCCCGGGCTAAAAAAAAAAAAAATAATTTTAAATTTTAAAAAAAATTTTTTCAATTTTTTTTAAAAAAAAAAAAAAAAACAAAAAAATTAAAACTATTCCAAAAAAAAAATGTCCCCCTTTTAAAAAAACCCCCTTTGGGGGCATCAGTTGCAAAAACACCCTCATGGAACTGTGAGGGGGGGTAGCGGGTCTTGACAGTGGAGGAAATGGGTTCCCCCAGACAAAAACCCCAACTGGCTTGGGGGGAAAAAAAAATTTAAAAAAAGATATTACTTTTTTAAAAAAAAAAAAAACTTGATGTGCTGGTTTCCCCCAAAAAAAATTCAGGTTGGGAAAAAAGGAAAAATTATTTCAGGGGCTAAAAAATAATGGTTTACCTATTTTCTTTAAATTTTTTTTTTAAATTTTAAAAAAATATGGGTTTTTTTTAAAAAAAGACCCTTGTTCAAATTATTAATTAAAATACAATTCAAATATTTTTTTTTAAAAAAAAATTTTATTCAGAAATAAAAAAGAAAAATTTTTTTGAAAGAGAGACATAAAATTTTTAAAAAAAGTTTTTTGGGAAAAATCATGGAAGAAAAAAATAAAAAATTATTTTAAAACGTTTTTAATATTTTATTTTCTTTTTAATGGTTGGTTTACAGAAACAAAATAACTTTTTTGTAAAAAACCCAACCCCTTTTTTTTAAAGGGGGAAAAAAATTTACAACTATTAAATAAAAACTACCATCAGATTTAAGGAGGTTAGTAGTACAAAAATTTTAAAATTTTTGTGGGACCCCCCCCTTTTAAAATCTTTAATTACCATAAAACTATTCAAAAATTTAAAAAATTCTTTTAATATTCTAAATATTCTCATTTTGGGGTTTGGGAGGCTGTGAAACCCCCAAAACCGCTTTCCCCCCAAACAAAATGTTATTCTTGATACACCCTTTGGGATTGAATCCCCCCCCAAAAAAAAATGGGGGTGCCCCCATGATTAAGAAAAATTAAAAAAAAATTTATATTTTATTTTAACTTTTCCCTCTAAAAAACAAAGGGGGGAAAATTACACGCAGGGGCTTTTTTTTTAAAATTGATGTATAATTATTAGTAATAAAATCAAAAGGGAAAAAATGTTGTTAATGAAAAAAACACTTTAAAACTACTCACCCCCTTTTTTCGACTAAAAAAAAAAAAAAAATTTTCCCAAAAAAACCGGGGGAAAAACCCCCCCCCCCCCCCCCCCCCCAAAACCCCCACTCTACCATGCAAAAAATTCCTAAATTTGAAAGGGGGGTTTAAATGTGTTTCCCAAATACATGATCAAACAGGGACTAGAAAAACCAAAATAACACTGTATTTAATTAGTGTATAATTAACTATTTTTTTTAAAATTTAAATTTTATTCATGTATATATAAAAAAAATTTAACTTAAACTAACTAAATTGCTTAAAAATAAACATTGCGATCTTGAATCTTTTTTTAAATTTTGGGGGCACAATGCTTACTTTTTTCACGGGGAAAAGCGGGCCCCGGGGGGGTAAAAACCCATCATTCCCAAATTTTCCTTGTGGTCGAAAAAGGGGTTTGCCCCCCCCTAAAATTTGGGGGAAGGTCATAGAGCCTCCAGTTTCCCCTTGGCTTTTTTTTAAGTACAACCCCTTTGGGTTTTTCCTATTGGGGCAAATAAAACCCTTTTTAGAAGAAAAGACTTAAAAAACAATTTTCCTTGAAATGAACCAATATTAGCTTTAAAATTAATAATTCATTACATGTATATTTATTAACAATTCAAACATTAGTATTTAAAACAGTTAGCACAGACAACATTTAAAATTTTTAAAAAAATATAGTCCATAAAAAAATGGGTATGCGACACAGGACTATCATACCTGGGGAATATGCCACCGATTCCATTCCTGTAACCCCTTTTTCCCGTACTTCCCCTCCCCCATCAGCAAACAACATGGGTTTCATTCTTTTTCCCCCCCACTAAATTTTCCCCTGACATTACAAAAAAGTAGTGGTGGAGGGGATTTTCCCCCGCTCCACTCAAATTTTAACTTTGGAACAACCCCGGGGCCTCCACCAAAACCCCAACTCCTGTTATCCTCATACAACCACATCATACATACCTTCCTTCCATCGGCGGCGAAAAGGCAAATATCGAGTCTTATAAACTAAAAAAGAAGCTTGAGTAGACAAATTTTTTAAAATGGAAAAATTTACTGCTAGAAAAAGCCCCTTTGGGGCTTTACAAACGTTTCCAATCCAAATATTTGGGGTTGGGAATGATAGCAATCCAGGAATACTACGAAAAGGCTGTGTGCCAATTCTCTTTAAAATTTTTTTAAGTCCCTTTCAAATTTAAAAAAGGGGTTTTTGTAATGCCTTTAAAAAATGTTTTAAATAAAATAACCCAAAACCCCCCGTTTGGTAAAGTTTTAAAAAATTAAAGGGGGGTAAATTTGTTTAAAAAACAAATCTTCATTAAAGTCATTTGTGTGTCAAGGGGACTATGAACGGTAAATGTTTAAAAAATGTCGGGTTTTTTACTTGATTGCCCTCTGTTCAGGCAAACCTTCTTTTTCCCGCCCCTTGAAAACCGGGGCCCCTTAAAACCCCCCCCCTACTGCCGTCCGGCCCACAGTAAGGGGGGTGCAAGGTGTCTCCTGGGCCCCCCTTCGGGGTTTCCCGGCTTTTTGACGTACTTGGCGCTGCTATTGGGATGTGTTTCGGAGGAGCCTCGGAAGGTGAAGAAAGGTGTTGGCGGGGGTCGGGAGAAGACCCCCCGGTGGGGGGAGGAAAAAACCCCGGGGCCCCCGGAAAGGGCGACCGACCCCGGCGGGAAGAAGGGGGGCGAGGGGGGGGATCCCCGTCAAGGGCAGGCTTTGCTGCCCGCCCCTTTCGGGGGGGTTGGGAACCCCCGCTCGCGGGACTAAAGGGCCCCCCCCGGTCAAAGGGGACCCCCCCGGGGGTGGCAAGTGGCCCCACAACCCCAAAGGGGGCGGGGCTTCAGTGGCAGCTGCCCCTTCAAAGGGGAAAACAAGCCAGGGGGTGGGCTGCCGAATCGCGGGGCCCCCCCAAACCCCCCGGGCCCCCGGGGCGTCCCGCTGGCCGAGGTACAAATTTCGCCCCCGGGTGACGAATCGGCCCTTATTAGGGCCAAAAAAGGGGGCCCTTTTTCCCTGGGGCCAAAAAAGGCGGGGGGGGCCCCCCCAAAATTTTTCCGGGGGGGTGGGCGCAGTCCACCCCAAAAAGGGGTGGAGGTAGGGGGGGGGGCCCCCAAAAAAATTCTGGTTTGAGGTCCCGGTAGCCACCCCCAAATCGTTTCCCCCCGGGGGGTGAATTCCCCGGGCCCTTATCGGGGCCAAACTCGGCCAGCGTGACCTCGCCAACACCGGCGGGGTTTGGGCGCAAGTGGCCAAGGGGGAAGCCGGGGGGCCCCTCCACTCCCGGGAAAGGCGCGCTTGCCGCTGGCAAAACCCCCCCGGGGGTTTCCGCACTCCCCCTGGGGCCCTTTGGGCTTGGGGAAAAAGGGGGGGGCCCCCCAAAAAAAGCGTCGGCGCAAGGCCGATGCGGGCGAGCCCAGGGGGCCCCCCCCGACAAACAGGAGGTGACGTGCCCCCGGGGAGGCCAAAAAAACGGGGGGCCCCCTTTTTAAAGGGCCCCGGCCCCCCCCAAACCCGGGGGAAAGGGGGGGGAAAAAGCCCCCGCCAGCACATGGGGGGAAAAACCTAACGGTGCCAACCAAAAGCCCTGACCGGGGGAGCCTAGCCGTCCTCCCCCAAAAAAAAACCCCGCTGCAAGCGGCACTGACGCAAGCGCTAAGGGGGGGGGGGGAAGGGGGGGGGGGGGGGGGGGGGGGGCCCCTTTTAAAAAACCCCCGGCAAAAACCCTCCGGCCCCCCCCAAAGGGTGCCCCGGTAGGGTGGGGGAAAGGGGGGGGGGGGGGGGGGGGGGGGGGGGGGGGGGGGGGGGGGGGGGGGGGGGGGGGCCCGGGCCCTGAATTTTCTTCGAGGGGGAAAAGGGGGGGGGGCCCAAAAACGCTGCGCGTTTGACGGGGGCCGGGGGGGGGGGAGTCCGGGACGTGGAGGACTGTTTTGGGGGCCCCAGACCCCCTTGATGCGCGAGATCAGGGGGGGGGTCCGATGATGAATCAAAGGTTTGGGGGACCGTAAGCCCCCCAAAGGGGAAGGCCAAAAAACCCCAAAAGGAACTGCGGGGGGGCAACCCTAACCTTTAGGCGGCAGCCCCCTTGGTGATGAGAGCGGGGCCCAAAGCGGTGGCCCGGGCCGGGTGCGCCAGCGCGGGGAAAAGGTGGGAAGCGGGGGAAACCTGCGGGAAAACAAAAAAAACCCGGGGGGTTTTTTTTTCCCCCCAAAAAGCCTGGTACTATTTTTTGGGGGCCCTGGCAAACCCGAAGGGGAAATCCCTCCCATATTTTGTTGATGGGGGGGGATACTCCAATTTGGGGGGGGCCCAAAACGGCCCCAAGGTTCGCGACCTGGGAGGCGGGGGGGAGGCCCCGGGGGGACCGAGTGCGCCTCCTTTGGGGGTCGGGGAAAAATTTTTCCGGGCGCCCTCAAAGTTCTTGCCGAGCTTGGGGACCCAGCATTGGCCCAAACGACGGGGACGGGAGCGCGGTGGGGGGGGGAAAAAGGGGAAAAATCCTGACACGGAAAACCCCGACAAACCCAGGGGAGCTGGGGAAAGGGGGGGTTTTCCCCGTAAACCCTCCACAGTTTTTCCCCCCCAAAAGGGAAAGGGGGGAAACAAAGCCCGGAGAAAGGAAAGCGGTTGCCGAACTTGGGTTGTCTTCCCCCCCCCGGGGGAGCACCCGAAAGGGCCCTTGTTTTCCATATCAGTCCTGTGGGGGGCTCCGCGCAGGGGGGAGAAGTAAAGCTCCGGGGGGCCCCCGGTTCTTGCAAGAATTTTTCCCCGGGTTTGGGGCAGTGCGGAGGATTGCCGCAAAAACCCCCGAGGGTGGTTTGTGGTGGCCCCCCACGAGAGGGGGGGGGTGCCCAGGAGCATTCCCCGGGGTGCCCCCCACCCGGGGGCCCCCCCCCCCCCCGTGGGGGGCCCCCCCAGTAAAAGCCTTGGGGGCGGCAGGGAATGGGGGGGGCCCCCCAAAAGCCCAAAAAGGGAGGACGGAGGGGCCAAGTAAAAGGCCCAGAAGCCCCCCGGCCCCCGTTGGGGGAAAAGGGGGGCGAAAGTGACTCCAGCCCCAACACCAAAGCCACTGGTACAAAAAAAATTTCCCCGTGTGCTGTCAAAAGAGATCCCCTCCACCCCCGGGGGCCCGGGGGACCCCGAAGCCCCCAAACCAAAACCCGGGGGAATTTCCGGGGTTTACCCCTTTGGTCGGGGGCCCCGCCCGAACCGCTCCTCTCCCTACCCAACCCAACTGCCATCCACCCCCTTTAAACCCCCCTTTTTCCTTCCCCCCCCAAAAATCCCCCCCCCTTTTCCCCCCTGAACCCCCCAAAAACCCCGGGGGATTTTAAAAAACTAAAAAAAATTGGGATTGGGGCTACTAAAAGGGGAAATTTCCCGGGGCTGGACCCAGGGGGCTTTTCATCGAGTTCCCCTTGAGGAAGGTCCGGAGCCCCCCGAGGAGAAACCCCGGGGGCCCCCTGGTCCCTGGAGCACATCACCTCTACCTGGTCCTATGGCATTTCACCCAATAGAGGACCCCATTTTTAAAAGGGGCTCAGGGGCGCACCCCTGGAACGCCAACGGGTCGGGGGAAGAAGGCTGAGCTTGAAAATTTCTTGGCAAAGCCCGTGTTTGACGTAATGCTGTGGGAAAAACCCACTTGCGCCCCCGCAATGAGGTTCTCGTTAGCAAGTTTAAAAGCCCGTATTTTACCGGGGGGGGATTTTGGGGGGAAAAGGGGGGGACGGGGTTCTGGCCGAAGGGGCCCCTTTCCACCAGTCCCTCTCATTCCCCCCCTCCAACACATGGAAGCAAAAGGCATCCAACGGGGGACCTCGACTGGGCCCCGTGCGTCTCATTTCCATCCCCCCCCACTTCCCTCCCTCCCCGGGTTTGACCAAAGGGCCCCGAGGGCTGACATGGGTGCTGCTTAGGTACCCAAAGCCTTTTTTTTAATCGGTGGTGATTAACGCAAAACACCCTTTTATGGGGCTCTAGGATTATGTGCGCTCGCGGGGGGATTGCTCCGGACTCATAATCTACACGGGCCCGGGGGCTGCCGGGCCTCCACCCCTACCCACTTCCCTTTAAAACCCCGGGTTCTCCCGGACGTCCTAGATTTTGTTGTCTCCAGAGGGATCAGAAGGCGGTTAGTGCTGAAGTCTCTAGCTGAGCTAGACCGATCAAAACCCCGTTCTAAAAAACCCCGGGACGCGGGGGTGTCCTTCTAGACCCCCCCCCAAAAAACCCACCAAAAAGCGCACTGACGGGGACAGGTTTACGAATGTTTTAAAGAGAGGTTGGGCCCCCCCCCTCCCTTTCAACAGCAGCGGAAATCGATCGCGGGGGATTTAAAAAATTCCCCCTCAAGGGGTCGTTTGAAGCCGAACGCCGAGGCACCGCCCCAAAGGGGGCCCCCACGGGCTTCTTGCCCGATTCTACCCTCAGGCACCCGGGAGAAAATCGGCGGGGGGAAGGGGTTTGGGAAAATCTCGGGGGCCCGGAGCCCAAGGGGCCAAAGGGGGAGCCGCAAAGTCCAGGGGTTCGGGAGTGGTCCGAGAATCCGGGAAAACAGTGCCCGGGGGAAAAAATTAAGGGCCTGTGCGTGCAGGACAGGCCCTTTGGAAAAATGACAGGAACTTGAGGGCGGGCCCCCGCACCAAGGCCCCCTATTGTAGTCGAAACCCGGGGGGGCCCAAACCCGACCGGAGAAGGCCGATCCTCGCGAGCACTTAGGGGGCGCAATTTGTACCGACTGACAACCGTCAGACCGGTGCACTTTGGGGGCAGGGTTGGCGCAGGTCATCAGCGCGGCCCTGTACCCCCCCTTGAAAACCCGAACCCACGGAGGTGACAGAAATGTAGGGCGATAGCCCCCAAAAAGACAAAACAAGGGCCCCCGTCCAGGGTATCAAACGCGGCCCTCAGAAAGTCCCGGGAGGCAAATTTTTTTTCCCCTTGGGGGTTTTTTTCCCAACGCCGTCCTGTTCCTAGTTTTTTCCCCCCCAGTCGGGAAGCAGCCAACCCCCTTTGTTTTCCCAAAAACCCGGGGAAAGGGCCCCGGGCCCCTCTTCGCCCTACCCCTCAGTTTCCAAACTGTCTGGGCAAGTTTTTTTCGAAGACAATAATGACAGCCCTGACCCGACATGTTCGGGGGGGGGGCATTTTGGGGTGGACGGCATTCGGCTTTGGGGGCGGGACACCTACGTCTCATAAGGGTCCGCTGGGGGAAAACGGGTTGAGGACTTCAACATCAACAGGCGATGGTGCTGTTTTTCTGGGTGGAAAACCCTTTTCAAACCGGGGTTTGGGGCACGAGGGTCCCTTTTAAAATCCTCCCCCCTGAACCTCCCCTTTTCCCCTAGTTAATTTTTTCAATCTTTTTTTCCCCCCATCGCCCCTTTTTCCACTCCCTTTGGGAACGCCACCCCCCCAAGTCAGAAGCATGGGGCTGGAGTCCCCCCGGGGTTTTCCATGGGGGGGCCCGCCCCCCTTTTTCGTCTCATGTAAAACGATTTCCCAAAACCCCCCGGGCCCCTTTTTGGGGTCTGATGCGGACGACCGGCCTTTTCGGAGTGTGGGGGGGGCGGGGGGGTTTAGAGGGACTCCAAAAACCCCCTTTGAGCATGGAGGGGTGGCGACAACCGGAGAACAAGTTTAACGGGGAAAAGACTGAATGCTCTTAAAGGGGGGAAAAAAGAAAGTACTAAGGCCGGCCCCACTCCGGCTGTTCGGAAAAGATCAAGGGGCCGGCAGTGTTAAGTCCCCGGGGTTTTTACCGGAAAAAAAAAGCCCCTGGAATACCAAAAAACGAAAGACCCCAAAAAAGGCGAGGAAAAAGGGGGGCCCCCTAGCCCACTGTTTAAAACAGGCGTAGGGCCCTGCCCTACAAGGAACGGTCTGACGTGTACAAGCAGTTGCTGGGGGCCGACCCCGGGACAAAGCGTGCCCCCTTGGGGTCCCCTGGGGGACCGTATATAGGGGGATGCGGGCTTCCGAGGGGTATGCCCGAGGATCTTTGGGGGGCGCACCTTGGTATGTCCAATGAACCTTCATCGGCCCGGGATTTTCCCCCCCCATAAAAGGCCCTTTTTCCCCGGAAACGGCGCAGTTTTTCAAACGCAATTTCCCCCTTTCCAAACCAACCCCTTTTTATGGGGGGGGGGGGGAACTACTCTTTCGACCCTGGGGGGTGCCATCGACGCCCCAAAGCCCCCTCCCGGAAAAGCGAGATGGTCAACGGGGGTTTTTGGGGAGGCCCCTCACCCCCCCCCCCATAGAGTAGTGCCCCGACGTAACTAAAAAAAACCCTTTTTGGGTTTTCTCAATTTTTCCCCCCCCTTTTTTTACCCCAATATTACTAATTTTTTTGTAATCTCTGTTTCTTTTTTTCAGAATTCGCGAAACGCGACAACCCGTTCTTAATTTTTTTCAAACCACCGGTTACCAATTGGTCGTACTGTTGGAACTTGCTCTGGGCCCCCCTTCGGGGAAACACCGGGGCATGCCTTTTTCTGTGTCTGTGTCGGCCCACACCCCTGTTTCTGAGCCGTCCGTGACCTTTCCCCCATAATAACTCCCCTCTTCCTATTGGCTCGCTTGGGGGGCCAAAAAGCACTTTCGTTTTCCCAAAACCAAAAGGGAAGCTCCCCTTCTTTGTTGGACCAGGCCGGGGGAGGGGAGGGTATATAACCCCCGGGGAAATTTTGATTTTGAGTGCGTGGTACCCCAAAACCCGGGGAACCACATCATAAAAAAAGACCCCAAAAAAAGTCGTTTGCAGCAATTTCCCTCGCTATTTCATTCCAAAACCCCAATCACCCTAAACCTCCCACCGCGCTTTACGCCCCCGGGGGAATCTACCCTACCTCCCCCGCGCTTTACGTTGGGGGGACTCTCCCCTACCCCCCAAACCGCGATTTACGTTCCCGGGGGAGGGCTACCCTCCCTCCCACCGCGATTTTAACGTTCCCGGGGACCTATCCTCCCTCCCCCCGCTTTTAAACGTTCCCGGGATTTCCATCCTACCTCTCCCCCTCCCCCACCCACTTGTCCTCGTATCCGGGATGGTCTCCCACTCGCCGCGCCAAAAAACCCCAAACACAAGACCCTGGAGAAAACAGCACCGACCAAACAGACTAACTCGGACCCTTCTCTACCCCCTCTACAACCACCAGCCCCCCGAAAACCCACCATTGCCCCCACATCTCCCAAAACCCTCCCCGCCGATTTCATCTCGGGCCCCCCTTCTTCCCCCCTTCACCGACCACCCACCCCCCCTACCCCAAATTTTTTCCCCCTTTTAAACCCCCCTGGGGCTATCATTTACATCCCCTACCACCCCCAACCCCCCCTTTTTTTTTCCCCCCATCTCCCCCTTCCCCCCCCCCCCAAAGACCCACGGACCGGTACCTAATCACAAAGGCCATCGAACCCTGCTTTCCCCAAAAAAAACCAACTACCCCCCAAACCAAAACCCCCAAGGGGAAATAACATTTCGGGCCCCTAAACGGGGGGCAACTCAAGAAAGGGGAAAACGGACCCCCAAAAGGGACCAACTTCAGCCCCCAAAACCCCAAACCCCAATTTTTCCCCGGGGAGTGAACAAACCCGGGGCGCCAAATTTCCCTCCCCAAAAAAAAAATACCTCACCAAAGAAGCCCTACCTCACCAAAAAACTCCCTCACCAAAGAAAAAACTACCTCACCAAAAAAAAAAGACTCCCTCCCAAAAAAGACTACCCCCCAAAAAGAAGACTACCTCCCCAAGAAGACCCCTACCAAAGAAGATCCCTAAACCAAAAAGACAAACCTCCCAAAAAAAAAAAAAAAAAAGACCCCCCCCTCACCAAAGAAGCTACCTACCAAAGTAAAAAAAATGGTTATGACTAGAAAAAAAGAAAAACAACCCATCGAAAAACCCCGGGGGGGGACCGACTTTATGTACCTCAAAAACCCCCCCAAAAAACCCTCCCAAAAAACCTTTTGTTTTGCTGGGAACGACCCACGTGACTCAATGAACCACCTCCGGTCACCCCCGCACCGAAGCACCGGGGAAAGTAGGGTATTGCCCGGGGGTTAACCTGTACTGGAGAAGAGGGCCCCGGGGGTTGTCTGCGAGATGTAGGCAAAATACCACTACCGGGCCCCGGGGTGGAAAAAAGCCTGAGCCTCGGGGGGCCTTTATTCTTCCCATGCCCCGCCGTGCCAACGGCCCAAACCTATAAACCCCAAAGCCACCACCATCCCCGCCGCACCTGACTGCCACCTACCAAGGGCCATGCTAAAACTCTTACCACCCCCCCAAATCTCCCAGACTTTAGGTTTTGAGGCTGAAGACCCCCTACTTTTTCCCAAACCCGGGGAGGTTCAGCTCGGACCGCTCGAGTAGACCCCTGAAGGGGGCCCCACCACCCAAGGGGAGTTTTAAAAAAACCGCCGCTCAGTGGTGGAAGCTAAGGGGGAAAAAAAAAGTTTGGGGAAAACGTTAAAAAAAAGACAAAAGACCATTCCCCCGTACAACCCCCCAACCCCTCTCCACGCGAAAATACGGAAAGGAACAAAACAGCCCTGACCCTTTTAGATATTCCTTGGGGACAAAGCGGCTGTTAAAAGTTTGGGGGCCCCCCGCCCCATCAGCAGAAATAATCCCCCGTTAATCGAACTTTTTCCCCCCCCGGAAAGAGACCCCTTTTTTCGGCTCCACACCCTCAAAAGGGTTTTTAAAAACTTATCCCCTTGGGCCGAATTGTGGAACGAAACCCCGGGTAAAAAAAACTGCCCAGTGATACAAAGCCCCAGCAAGATCCCGCAACCTTTACTGAACCCCGACCTTTCCAAAAAAAGTTTTTTCCCCCCCCAGGTACCCTTTTTTAAAACCCTTTTGCCCAGTGCTAAACCAAAGGCACCTAGGAAAGAAAGAACCCCCGGGAAAACCCCCAAACAGAGGACAACAGGGGGCCCCCCTCTGGTAAACAGGGAAACAAAGGGGCCCCCCCAGAATAAACGCGTCAATCCCCCAACATCCCAACCCTCCCAAGAGTTATGTGCGAAACCCTCACGGGCCCCCACTAGCCCTATTTTTGAAAAACCCCCGGGGGTATGCTAAAATTTTTTTCCCAAAAACCCCAAAAACCACCCCTACAAAAAAAAAGAACTTATTCCTTTTCCCCCACCAATCCACCCGGGCCCCAAAGGTTTTTGGGGTTTACCTTACCCTCCGAGGCCAGATAACTTTTTCCGCTAACCTGCAAAAACCCAAAACCAAAATCACGTTCCCGGGGTCCTTTAAAACCGAAACCCTTATTTTGGGGGAAACCCTGGGGTTCCCCAAAAAAATAATCCCGGGTTTCGAAACAGCCGATGCTTTTTTTTTGGGCCCCCCGGGGTCATACTTATACGGATGCCAAGACTCAATGAGGAAACCCCCCCCGGGTTTTCCCCCAAAACAAATCAGACACACGCCCCAATGAAAAGCAGAACAACCCCCCTTGACTACAGCCAAAAACCGACCGTTTTCAACACTCGGGACCTCTGCGAAAAACACGCAGCTCAACCACAAATTCGCCCAAGGGGGAAACCCAAAAAAATTTTTTAGGCCTTACCGCTATTCCCCCCGAAAACGCGCTAAAATTTAAGACCAGGTTCAGGGGGTGAAAGCCCCCCCGGGGGGAAAAAACCCGGAAAACCCAATACAAAATTTTTCCATTGTAATTGTGGAAAAAAAAAGGGAAAAAACCCCCCCCCTTTTTCATTGATTTCCCACAACTGAAAAACCGCCACTATCAGTCACTCCCCCCCTGTCAAAAGTACAGACACCTTCGAGATTTTGGGGGGACGCAGAAAATATTTCCCCCCCGTATGAAATCAGGTACTGGCAATTCCCCTTTCACCCCGATTCCAAACCCCCGAAATGCTTTCACCACGCCCCCAAAAAAGAAAACCCCTTTCAATTACAGTTTTGCCTTTTGGGGGAAAAGGGGGCCCCGATATTTTTTAGCGACTAAGTCAAAAAATGTTACAGGGTAAAACCCCGGGCCCTTTTTGTTTCCCTCCCTTTTGACGATGATAATCTCTCAAAGACATGGTTTGAGCACCTCAACCATTGAGAAAGGGTTTTTTTAAAAAATTTGAGCTCCCCCAAAATGACCTGCAATCGGAAAACCCGTTCGGCAAAACTTTTGGGGAAAACCCTTTGGGCCCCAAATCTTTTTCTACCAAGGAAACGCCCCACAACCCAAACTAAAAACAATCACGGAAGCCCCAACACCAAAAACCGAAAAAAGCTCCGACAACTACGGGGGCCCCTTTTTAAAAAGGGTTTAACGAGAATTGGCCCCAAATGGCGGAACAAACCCAACCCCTCACCGAACTTCTAAAAAACCCAAAACCCGGTGGGGGGAAAAACCCCCCCAAAAAAAAACCCGTCTACACCACTAAAAAGCCTTAAAACCCCAAAAAACCCCCCTTTAAAATTTTGTCCCCGATCCATCCAAACCCCTTTTCCCTACAAACGCCCAGGGGGGTTGGTTTAAGGGGCAGACTTACCAAGAAAATAAATGGGGGAAAAAAATCATACCCAAAAGCCAGCGCGAAACAAAAACCCCCACAGGCAAGGGGGACCATAGAACAGCAGGATCCCTCGCTATCGTCGGGCCATCAGAGGTTGAATTCCCCGGAAGAAAAACCCTTTTTACTACGCACGGAAACCCCGGGTCTCACCTGGCGAACACGATAAAAAACCAACGGCCCAAAACTGCAGAGGGGGACTCTTGCAAAAAAGGGTTTAAATTTTTCCCCCGAACCCCCCCGGGGAAAAAAGAACGATTACCACGCGTTATCACGCCAACCCGACAGCGAGAAAACCATTTTGAGACTCAAGACGGGGGGCCGGGTGACCCCGCCCTCGATACGGACGCCCCCCACCCGAACCCATGCACTCACCCCTACAAAACCCAAAATTTCACCTCTACAGACAGTCAAGAGGGAAACCCAAAGCGGATCAGAGATCCAAACTCAATTTAAAACCCTTGGGGAAGGGGTCTGGATCCCCAAAACCCTCGACCCCCCCCCCAAAAAAACCGACGCTTTTTTTCTGGGGAGCACTATGTAAGGGGACAATATCTGGACGCGAAGAAAGGGAAGGACCATGGAAACTCAAATTTTTCCAAAACCCAAAAAAACAAAAGGTTATTTGGGAAAACCACGACCACCCTCAGGCAGGGGGGCCCGGGGGGAAAACGAAACGACAAAGACCATTCAGCGGGCTACCCTGGGGGCCCCCGAACGGAAAAAAGCAACACGTTTGAAACTCATGCTCTTTGCCCGTCGAAAAACCCCGGGGGGGATCAAGGGGGAGAGCCCTAAGCCCCCGGGAACCACAACCCCCTGGAAAGTGGGAGCCTTAACCCCCATGGGGCCATACCCCGAAGTCGCAGAGGAAAAGAAGTTCATCCCGTGATTAGGATCTCTTCTCAAGATGGGTAGAAGTAAATTTTACTGCGTCAAAAGGGTCAGCAGATAATCCAGACATGGAACAACAATTCTTCCCCCGAAAGGGGGTATCCAAAAAAACTCCGCCGACAAAATTTTCCCCGTTCATAGCCGAGCTTTGGGGGGAAAAACCCTTTAAAAGTGGGATGTCGAAGCCTGGAAAAACCCCCCAAAAAACCAAACCCCCCAAACCAACCCCAAAGGAAAGAAGGAACCCGGAACTAAAGAAGGGAAAACCCCATCCAAATCTCGGGGAAAAAAAACGAGAATGGGATCCTTCCCCGCCCAAAATCGCCTTCAATCAAAATGCCGCAAGAATGGGGCCCCCCGGAATGTCTCCCAGTGAACTACTATTGGCCGAAAAGCTATCAGGCCCGGGGGGGAATTTGAAACCCAGTACGAGAGCAGGAAAAAAAAAAAGCCCCTACCAAGGAGCCCTCCAAAAAGAAGAACAGGACAGGGCAATCAAGCCAATTACCAAAAAACGGGGGACCCCCCTCCGCACGGCGCCAACCCTTTCAAAAGGTGATTTTTTGGGATGTCCCCCCCCAAAAACCCCCCCTAAAAACCCAAAAAAGGGAAAACCCGCTTTTCCCCCAAATGGGGAAAGGGCCCCCCCCGGTGACAAAAAAAAAAGGAGGGGGCTCTGGGGGTTCCTACCCCCAAAAAATCGATCCAGAAAATCACGGGGGGGGAAATACTCCTCACCCCCTTGGGGGAAAAAACCGGGAAACCGCAGCTACCCCCAAATCTCACAAAAACCTTTGGGGGCCCCCCCCAATAACACCAGGGAAAAAAAAAGGGGGGGACCCTCCCCTACCAAATGTTCGGATGGAGTACCGACTGCGACCCCGACGACCTCCAAAATTTCCCCCCAAAACAGGGTGAGGCCCCAAAAAACCCCGGGGACAGGGGTACTCAAGGCCGTGCTGACACATGCGTGGTCAAACAACCCCAAACGGGGGGGGGTAAAACGTGCGGGGGCCCAAAACAGGGGGGGGTCCCTCAAAACCCCCCGCGTGGGGGGGGAACATAATGGTGGTGGTTACACAACCAAATGCGTGACGGAACATAATGGGGCTGGTTTTTCAAACCCCAAAAAAAGTGACGTGAACATAATGGTGCGTGTTCCAAACCAAGTGCGTGACGCCAAAATACGGTGCGGGTGAAAATCCACCCACTTGGCTACCCCACTCAGTAAAATGTCAAAGTGTGGCCCAAAAAGGGCCATTATTGCGATAACTTTTTGGCCCTAGAAAAAGGGGCCCTCTTATTTTCTGTATTTGTTTTTTGGGCCCCGAAAAGGGGAGATTATGTTTGATTTTTTTTTTTTTGGGGGCCCCCCAAAAGGGGCCTTTTTTTTCCAAATTTTATTGGCCCTGAAAAGGGCAGATTTTGTGTTGATTTTTTTATGGTAACGGGTAAGAAGGGGCCCTCTTATTTCCCGTATAGTTTTTACCTAAAAAAAGGGCCCTATGTATTTTCGTTTTTTTATTTAGTTGTCTATTTTAGTTTTTTTTTCTCTCTCCTGTGTCCATCAGAACTATTGAATCTAATCAATGTTAAAATAGTATTAAATTAGCCCTAATATATGTAAAGATGTAAATAATTTGTTGATGTAAAATTTATGTAACCAGAGGTTCACCGTGTGCAAGGGGCGCAGGCCAGTGTGGGGGATTGATGTCCTCTCTGTTCAGGCAGCCTTCTTTCCTTCCCTTGCACCGGCCGCTTCACCCTCCCCCCTACTGCCGGCCGGCCCACATCCATGTTGTCTGAGCCGTCCGTACGTCTTACCTCTATAATCAACTCCCTTCTTCCTATTGGCTCGTTTGGGCGGCAATAGCACTTTCGTTTTCCCGAACCAATGGGAAGCTCCCTCTTCTCTGATTGGACCAGGCCAGGCAGCAGCGGAGGGTATATAACCCGGTGAAATCTTGATTCGAGTGCAGTGGTGAGCCAACCTTGGGGAACCACACTCATACGAAAGACCAATAAATCGTCGTTTGCAGCAAGTGTCATCGCTATTCTCATATCCACCGCAATCTACCCTACCTCCCACCGCGACTTTACGTTGCGCGGGAATCTACCCTAACCCTCCCACCGCGACTTTACGTTGCCGGGACTCTACCCTACCTCCCCCGCGACTTTACGTTGCCGGGACGCTACCCTACCTCCCACCGCGACTTAACGTTGCCGGGACCTATCCTACCTCCCACCGCGACTTTACGTTGCCGGGACTCTATCCTACCTCTCCACCCCCCCATCCACTTGTCCTCGTCATCACGGGATGGTCTACACTCGCCGCGCCGGCAAAGCCCACCGAGGAAGACCCTGGAGAAAACAGCACCGACCAAACAGTACTCAACTCGTGGACCCATTCTCTACGTTCCCGTCTACAACCACCAGACCCCCGAACACCCACACACTGCGCCCACATCTCCCAGCATCCCTGCGCCGAGTCATCTCAGGCCTCCCCTCGTCTTCCCCTCTCACCGACCAACCCGACTCCCCCCTACTCCAATTTCCCCTTTAACCCCTGAGGGCTATCATTTACATCCCCTAGCCACCCCCCAACCCGCCTACGTTTTTCTCCCCATCTCTCTCCCTTACCCCCACCCACAAGACCCCGAGACCGGTACCTAATCACAAAGGCCATCGGAAGCTGCATTCCGTAAAACCAACTACCCTCCCTCAAACCACCAAGACATGGGTAACATACTTAGTTAAAATAATTAAATTTTAATTCAACAAAAAGTTAGACAGCAGCTATCAGATTCAGCGGCCAATATCACTAAAGAAATAAAAAATTATGCAACAGGTGACTATACAATCAACAATTAGGACAAAGAGTCATACAAAGACTGGTTGGTAACACTGTTCAATGGTAGTTGTGAACCATTTGACATGTAGCAATATTGATTTAAAGAAATTACATTTATCTTTTAAATCAAGTTGGAACTTCTTGGCAGTTTGAAATAGGTTCATAGTCCTCACAATAATGTATAATAAAAAAAATCATTTTGTTGAATTGTTAATGATAATGTAAAATCTGTTCAGATTTTTAACTGTACGTCTTCTCTACTGTAATAACAGGAAAAATAAGTGAACACCTAATTAAAAAAGTCTATCAATGAATAAGATAAATTATATTTCATGTTATAAAATGAATATTTCCTGGCAATCAAATAAATACTTATTTTGACATATCAAATTATAATTTATTTTTTTAACTTAAGTGTGTTTTGGTTGTGATGGCTCGGTTTATTTTTTTGAATTTTTTTGTAGGCTCTCCTCACGTTAATGAATTTTTTAAATAATACAGTATTAAATCCAACCAAGAGCTTCAATCTGCTCTCATGAGCTGAGAACAGTGAGAGCTTGTTCTTAACAATGTGTTTGTGTTTTTATGAGTTTTATCCAAACAATTTCTACCCAGTATATCTTATATTTGTAAGAAGGTACAGGAAAAGGTGGATAGAAACAAAATAAAAGAAACAAACACGAGATAGCGTTTACAATGGAAAAATAACACAGTTCACACTTTACACTGCTGCCACTGGACCAAGAGGTAATGGTTGCCTGTTAAAGAAAATAGATATAGTCACCCACCCAATCCCCCACCTAGGTTTCATTCTATCGAAACTCGTCAGGGAGGAGTGTGAAACTCGCAACCCAACTTCCTAAAGGAACCATTACCTCTTTGTCCAGTGGAAGCAGTGTAAAATGTGGACTGTGTTCTTCCACTTTTATATGTTTCTATCCACCTTTCCTGAACCTTCTTCCAAATATAATATAATACAATTATCTTATAGAGATCTCTTCTCTCTAAGGTAAGTGTGCTGGCCATGCCTCCTAATTTAACCAAATATTCTAAATCAAATATGATTTTATCTGTAACATAATCAGAAATACTCGAATAACATTTTTAACACCCCCTTCCCCCTTTTGTTTGACTAAAAGACACACGTAAACTCATATATTTCTAATAAAGGATTTTACAATAGAATAAATAAAAACAAATCAAATGTTTATCAGTTTTTATTATTTACCTTTTAGGCATAAAATAAATGAATTAAATTTACATAAAAATATACATTGAAGTACAGTGGAAGAAAAAAAATGAACATAGTAATAAAGTGAGTTATAAAACATGATGAAGTACCTACTTATGTACATTATAATATGACCCTCAAAGTGTGTGTGAATATTTAAATAACAAATAACATGATGCAACATTTTATCTCTTAGTATTTAATAGTGTGGCAAACTTTTTTAGATAGAGCCCCAATAATTTAAAAGTAGAAATTAATATCTGAAGTAAGCTAAGGTTACATCGTTTAAACATTCTGAAGATAAGACAAACGGTTTATTTAGAATTTAACATGAGCATTCTTAATTATAAAATTTGTTTTTAACATTAATACTGGATGTCTTAAATGCTTAATTTTAAATAAATAAAATATATTAATTAGCAGCTACGGATAATTTGGTGTGCCAATGGGCAACTATCTACCAAATGAGGAAATAAAGTTAGTTAATGTTAATATTTCCCAATAACACCCTTTAAAAACCAATTAAATAATGTGTTATTGTGGCGAAAAGGAGGGTGGCTTGAATGGCTTAAATTCAATCAAATTATTATATTAACTGATTTTATTAAATTTATACCCTAACATAATTTATTGCTGGAAATTAAAAAAAAATCTTTTACTTGGGCTTTGAATACATTAGAAAATATTTTTTTAGCACTAAGCTACCCATGATAGACAATAAATAATAGAAAAATCTGGCACCTTGGCTTAGTAGACAGACAAGTTACCGACTGAGCCGATAGTCCTGGGTTCGATTCTCAGCATAGCCGAAAAATGTATCATTGGTGAAATGTAGGTTTACCCTTTAGCATTGATAAATTAACGGTTGGGGCTAGGATGTTGTGCCTTGACCAAAGACATATTTAAAAACTGTCCATCAATGTATTTATTTAGAAGAAAAGTTCAAAATCTCAAGCTTGAGTGTAAGTCTTGCTGGACAGTTTGAAGGCTCGATTCTTTCCAGATTGCTGTTAGTTCCATAATATTTAGTGCTTTAATCAAATATAATTGACAGCCTGAGTAAGTGGTAAATACATGTTATATAGCAATAAAACAACCATTATTTAGCTTCATTATGGCAAATATAATTGGTATTACATTAAAAAAGTATTTAAATCATCAATTAACTAATATTTTATAGATATTAGGACACATTATATTGAGACATATAACATATGCCAAAATACTCGTTAGCTTGTATGGTTTTTAAATTTAACTTTATTTTCTGCACATTTGCAATGTCTGTCTGCTAACTTAGTTCTTGTAGTTTGAAATGTTTGTAACATATTCTTGGTGTCTGAATGTAGTGCTTTACGCTTGTAGTGATGTGCATTCCTGTGAATTTACAACTTAGCATGACCCAGCTCCAACAGGTATTTTGTAGACTACCGCGTTTTCATGTAGTTCTCGATATTTTAGCGGTATTAGGGACAGATTGATTACATTTTTTAGTAGCAATAACGTTTAAATGTCACATTTCTTTAATAGTTTGCCTATTTTATCAGTAATTGTGAATGTACTTAATCTTAAATGTCGACGAATTGGAATTGAGAAACTGAGGCTAAAATTTAATAAATGAAGTTGCAATATCTCTAATTTAAAATGAAGTAAATTATCTACAAAACAATTCAAAATACTTACAAAAGATAAAGTGGAATTAAAATAAAGGATTCAGCTCTAATTAATATATAGGTCATCAGGTATATTAAACACTTCAAAACTAGCTCACACACACTTTCATATTGTATTGCCATGAATAAATAAATATTAATGTAGGAAGAATGAAAAATATACACAATTATGTACAAAAAAGAAATAATAAAAATCTGATACAGTTACAAAAAGTAGATTATAGAACTAGAGAATATATTTGTATTTTCTTTGGTATCTAGTGCAAAATTATAAATAAAGATTTGTTCCAACATATTAGAACAATCACACACACATACACATACACATTATGTCTGAAAAGGTTGAGGGCACTTGTGAACTGTTCTTGTCTAGTGTTTAAGTAGTTCATGATTGTTGTAATCTGTGAAATGGTAATCACAATGAACTGAGGTTTTAACAAAAGTGAAATTGGAATGAAGGAAAGATATTTTGTTAAGTTAAAACATTTAGTTTTTTTTTTGTTTTTGTTTTTTCAAATCTGATAAAATTATTTTATTCATCTTGATTCCAAATGTTTAAATGAATGCATTATGATAAACTATTTGAGGCTAAGTTTAGGCGAGAATGAATCTCATGATTCAAGAAGTGACCGGAAAAAATTATTTTTAAGAAAGATCAAGAACAAAAAATTATTTTTAAGAAAGATCAAGAACAAAAAATGTGTTTTGTTAGCTTTTACAACATTCACTTTGGCATAGTCTTTTATTATATTGAATAATAATTTAAAAAAAACATAGTTGTATGCTGCAACTAAAAATGTATCCAACTCAAAATATCTCAACTGTCCAGTTAACCCGTATTTTAAGGTTAATTTTAAGGATCTGACAAAAACTTTTACTTGGTTTTGAAATAATGTAGGCTTCATTTGCCAATAAAAATATTGAAACCTAAAACACTAATTTACTATTGCCATTCTGAGCTGTTAGGTTAATTACAAACTAATATTAGGGCTGGGCGGGTCAACTATTTTGCTGATAAGTTGGTTTATTTAATTTTTAATATTACAAAAATAATATGTATTAATAGTACTAAAACATCAAATGTTCATTTGAGCCATTTTTATTTTGATCACTATAATAAGTTTGCTTGTACAAGTTTAAATGAAAACTAGAGTTAATTTAAATATAATTCTCTTTATTATTAGTTCGAATTCATTTTAAAGATAGTTTCGGTCAAATTGACTTCATTTTGCTCAGTTTGGTTTGTGATAATTTTATTTTGAAATCTGTGCATAGATTATAATGGCAAATCTATTAATTTTGGAGTAAAAACAGAAAAAAAATCTTATGTTCATTACATTTATTGGAATTTAAATAAGCATTGAAATAAAGATGAATTTTGAATTCATGATGTAGTTTTGAGGGTGTAAAATATGATTTTAAAGTAAAGTTGAATATATGAAACATTTCTGAAGCCAAACTGAAGGTTGAATATTTTGTTTATTGAGTTTTTTTGTTGAAAATAATGTTACTGTGCATATTTATACAACTTTAAACACTAAACATAGTTCAAAAATGTATCGATTCAATTTAGTAAAAAATTTATAAATTATGTTACAATAAAAAAATTATTAATTTTGTCATGTATAGGCCTACTCTGATCCTGAAATGTTTCAAGTTTAACATTGGCTTGCAGCTTATAAACTACTGTAAACGACTACGCCATGATAGCATCCTTTTAATGTAAACAAAGTGAACATAACAGATGGCTGCCAAAATGTTATTGGTGAAGCATCGTGGTTTTGGAAGTAAAAATTTATTTTCAAAACAAAGTTGAAAGTTTTATGAATCTTCCAATAACTCAATGAACAAAGAGGCAACCCTTATTCTTCACCAAATGGCAGGATTGTAAAGTTGGTTTGTTTATTTTCATATCCAACAAGTTAGCATTCTAGTTCTCATTTTATTAATCAATCTTTCTATATTATTATGTATATATTAAAGTATTTTACACTAAGTGAAAACAAGTGAGTCACTATTTTTCCTAGATTCCATGACAATTGATTTACATTTCAGACATAATCAATTACAGTTTTAATTTAACTAGAATTAATATCATCCTATTTAGCTAATTCAACAATAAAGCTTTGTTAACACAACTCACTTTTTCATGACTCGTGACTCATGAGATAGCTGTACACACTAAATTAATCCTTAAAAACATGATACCGCCTAATCGTCTTTAATATCAAGAAACAAATCTCTAGACCAGTGAGGTAAAATAATTATCTACTTAATGTGGTCTGTAATAACATTTAGTTTGAAAGTTAAATGGAAATTAAAACTATTTAAATATAACAAGTTATGTAACCAAATGAGAAATGGTGCCAAACGGTTGTATTGAATTATACATTGAAAGAAGGACCGAAGTGCAAGGCTAAAAGCTAGAGATAGATCAGGTCACTTGTATTCTGCTGTTGTCTGTTCAAAATAGTGTCTTTACTATTTAGTAGACAAATAGAATGTTGTATTTATACTATAGTACATGATTTATATTTATTTAAATACTATACAAACATAACATTCTATCCATCTACTAAGAGTAGAGAGACAAGTTTGAACAGGCAACATCAGTATCTAGGTGACAATGACCTACCTCTAGCCATGCTGCCACGGTACAGTCTGTGTTTTTCTCTCTTCTGCTATACAAGGGGACTGATGTACCCCGAAAATGTCTTAGTTATGTGTTTAGTTGAGTCTTTAATTGTGGACTTTTTAAGTCTACAATTTTTCTGTTGTCCTTCTAACCATATCTCAATGTTTAATTTAATAGAGCCAGTTAAACTTTATTGACCAGTTAATTAACATAGTTTAAAAATGATTCCCCCCCCTTCCCTCACATATATACGGTTGTAGGAAATATAATATGGGCCAAAATGAGGGATTGAAGATTTCCATGTCTTTATTTTGGCCGAAACATCACAAGATATATTAACTGTTTGTCGAGTGATGTTTTATTTGGTTAACGTATATTTTATACAAGTGCACTTAATTTCACATCATTATGAAAACACTGGTGTAGAGCTAAACAAACAGCACTTATTCTCGTTGTGCTCATTATCACTGGGAAGATTATTGTGATCACATTAGTGATGTTGAATATACACTCCGTCACCAACTCCAAGCACACGTCCATTACTACATCTCTTCTAACATACAAAATTGGTTGATAACACTCAATAGTTTCCAAAATAATAATTTATTTGATTTTACAAACATTATTTATATCTAAAACTTTCTCAGTAGATATACTTTATACGTTGTATGATCAAAAATAAAAGTTTACTTACATTTAACTTTTTTTTAACTTTTCCGAAATCACATGCTTTACATTCTATTAAAAACTAATTTGAGGTTTCGAGAGAAGAGCCCTGTTGCAACTGAAAACAATCACAGTACTATCGTGGCCCAACATGAGATGCACCAGGAGGTCAACTCCGGGCTTGAGTCTTAGCTCTTAGAATGGTGAGAGCTTGTTTTCTGAGCTTTCTTCTTGCGAGCAGACAACATGTCATAGAAGGGGTTGTGACTGATACTCTGTCTGCAATACAAACAAACCATGTTTCACTTCTCGTTAGACTGAGATTTTGGAAAATGTGGTTGAATACCGGGTGATCTTGTCTTGCTAATAGCCCAAAGACCGAAAGTAGCCTCTAGCCCATTAGTTTTTGTTCGGGTTATGTACTAAGTACACTAGTCTGTTAGGAGGCCACGGAGTAAGCTATCACCAGACAAGATAGGATTAGGAATGAAGATGTAAGGTCTGGAGTTGGGGTAAATGAGATAGTAGAGGAAGCTAGGATGAGATGGTATGGGCACATAATGAGGATAGAAGGAGAGAGGATTACAAGAAGATTGATGGATATGAAGTATGTAGGGAAGAGACCACAAGAAAGAGATGGGAGGGACAGATAGCAGCAAGTGAGAGGAATAATGGTGTAAGAGACTGCAGGAGGGAGATGGATACATTTTACTAAACAGACCCGGCCACAGGCTGGAAACAGTTCATGATGATGTTAGGGATTGGGAAGTTTTAATTTAGAGGAAGTGTACCCACATTTGTGTGGAAGGGTAGTGGAAAACATCCCTCAGTGCACCCGACCAGGATCCCTGCAATCAGGAGTCTAGTTCATTGCAAGCACTAATAATCATAATGAATATCAAAGCAGAGTGGGAGGAAAATGTACAAAAAGCCATAGTTTTGGAACCTTTGAAAACCCCCCTCCTAACCCAAATGTTTGCATTACATTTTAGTTGGGTTGTGTGTTGTAAAGCATGATCAAATTAGTTGTCAATGTTTGAGCCACTACTGAATTTACATTTCATAGGGTTTCAAAATTCACATATTAAAAAAACAAAATTTCTGGACTATTTCTGGACTCTTGGAGTTTGGTATATTGAGATATCAATTTTGACATCTCTAGTGATATTAATTTATAAAGAAATCAATATTTCATTTTAAGTTTGAAATAAAAATCATGGGCACAAAAAGTGATGTGTTTAAGAAAAGGTTGATGCGTTGTTAAAACCATAAACAACTTACCGGACACACTTTATCCACTCGTCCTTCTCCTCTGGTGTAGCTGCGGACATACGATATACTGTGTGTTTACCTGGAAACAACAAACAATTATAAGAAAAAACAAGGCCATTTAACACCACATTATTAAAGCATAATTAAAGTCAAATCACCAAAAAGAAATACAAAGAGTTTAATATAAAATATCTATTTTTAGTAAAATTAAAGTTTGTGCAAAATCCTGAATTCGGTAACTGGACAATCTTGAAATCTTTCCCGTGGAAACATTAATTACAGTAGAATGAGAAAGTCTTTAAAAGTTAGAAAAGAGTTGCAAATAGGCTATTTGATCGAAAAAATCAAATGTTATTTAAATATTTATATCTCCACAGGAGTTACTTTGTGAATAACTCTAAAGGAGGTAGATGAAAATGACATTTGTGTCGGCAAAAAGTGAAATATAGAGCAGTTCAGTTTTTGGAACGGGTTATAAAAATAATTGATAAATTTTATAATCTAGTTAAATATTTGAAAGGAAAAGATTTTAACACTTAAAATTGTTTTATTTAATGTTTTTAAAATTTTGAGTTTTTGAATGAAAACTTTAAATATATAGGTGTTTAAAAATGGATAGATTGCGTCAGTAGACGAGTTTACATGTCCGAGTACATTTTTGAAAATATTTTGTGAATATGTTAATACGATAAGTCAGACAACAAAGATGAATAGACTAGAACAAAATATTGACGAAGAAAATAAGAAACCACAAAAATTTAAACTTTAAATCACCTCAGTGACCCAAAAATAGGCAGATATCGTTTTCATTTTTATAATCATTTATGTTTCCAGCTTATGGCCTGGGTCCATTTTTTATTCAAGTTTATATTTTCCATTACTGGCTGGTAAGGTCTGCCGTAGATACATGCCTTATAATCTAACTTCACACTAGGACAGGCACAACATCCAGTCCCCGGCCGTTAACTCATCACTGTGAAAGGGTAAACCCACATTTCACAAACAATAAATTTGACAAATATTTTTTATTTTTTATAAAAACAGACTTAATAATAGCTTAATGTGGTGTAAAATCGCACCCCTGTGTTTGTTTTTACTCTTCACAATATATGGACCTTTATATTCTGATTGTAAAAATATAACAGTCTAAAGATAAACAGCTGCCGACTTGAAATGGATAAACTTTCTACAGCTACATCTACTGTTGCACATTCCATGGAAACTGTTGGTCACTACTGTCATTGTAGTGTGGCAAGAGGATCATAAGTATGGTCAAAAAAACATCTCTTGGCTGATAATTATGACATTATTACAATACCAATTTTTAAATATTATTAGTAAGATATGCAAAAACTGTGAGCATTAGGGAATATAGAAAGAAACTGGGGTTGGGATCACATAGGGCTATTTACAGGTGTTTTAATTTTATAATGGATTCATTTTCAGACGATTTTTTTTCCCCTATCAAATGGATCATATTTTAGGATGTGGCTACTTTTTGGGTCAATGTGTTATTTGAATGGTAGATATGAGATAATGACTCTGTAAACAAACAGCAATGAGAGCTCATGGATAGGATAGGTAGGATTAGGAGTGTCCAGGCCCCTCCCCCTCTCCCCAGTTTCAATAGTACACACAGTGGCAGCACTAGAACCTGTACATAGGTGTGTGTTATAAATAATGTAGCATGGGAATGCTTTAAGATTTGGTAGTCAAGTGTGAATTAGAGACCAGTATTAGTGGGTTAGGCTGGTTTACTTATCCTGGATACCAAATGTTGTTTTCTAAGCTAACAAAACAATCTTGTCTACTTTTGTTTTTATTAGGAAGAACCTTTTAGAACATACCTTTAGTTCGTTAAACAAAACTGACAACATTTTATTATGTTATTAATGTTATTTTGTAGATGAATTTATCAAAAGTTACAGCTGAAGCTCGCATGACCATGTTTTAATATATGAAAATGGTTTTGGTAGTTTTTGTAAATGTTAAAAACTAGAGATGGGTCGAATCTATTATTTCTCGAATCCGAATATACATTTTATTTTCGAATCTCGAATCCTAACAATTTGTTAGAAATTTTAATGATTTACAGGCCTGAACTGTAAATTAAGATTTATTTCAATCATGCTTTCAATTTTAACCAACCCCAACCACCCCTCGCAAAATACTGTTTAAAATCCAGCCAAATTAAACAATCTAGACTCATATTATTGTTTAGGAATCAAATATAGATCAAAATTTGAGTGTCTTTAAGTATTTTTAAAAGTGTTGATAGAACGAGTTAAGTTTCTAAAAAATATGTGAAATAAACAAATAGCTTAGGCCTAGTTACCTTTTGATCAACTATAATCATCTTGAGATATTATAATTTATTTTGATAAGAAAGCTAAAATAAAAATACAAACAAATTTTTCACAAAAAGTTAAACAACATGCTTAACAATTAAACATTGATTGGAAATAGTGAACTCAATAATGCTTAAGTATGTTTTATTATTATTATTATTTTCTTTTATATCTCATCTAGCTTCGCGTAAAAAAATAAAATATATTCCATTCTTGTGATATATCGATTTCTGAGAATATATTTTCGACTCTTGCAATATGTTAATTCCTATTTTATCAGGCAAGATTGCATTTGAATATTTTTGTGAAAGATTCGACCATTGAATCCAATAAAACACCCAAATACTCGAATCTCTAATACTTGTCAGGATTCGGTGGTTTCGAGTGGGCCATCTCTATTAAAAACATTTTAGAGTTGGGTCAAATACACCATTTTACAAATTTGAATCTTCAATCTACCTTAGAACCCCGAATCTCAAATCAGAATAAAAATCTTGGAAAAAATTAAGAACATAAGAGGAAATATAAATATATAAACATACTAAAATAAAATATAAATAGTAACTAAAAGTGAATATTTTTTCTTATACTCCATTCATTATTACAATCATAAATTCGGTTAAGTGTTAAATTATTGGTCTGGGGTCTGGTTGTTAAGTTAATTATATAATAAATAATTGTGTATCAACCACCAATAAGCAGTATTAAATCTCCGAGGCCAATTACACTTGAAATATTGAAAAATATATATATATATTTTTAAAGGATTTTAGTCTTGAAGTCAAAATGTTCTCAAATCCTTAAGGATTCGAGAGTACATCCCTAGTTTCTTCCTATCTGAATATGACTGTAGAGAGGGTTGTTGGAAGAGTGGGTTGACCACCCAGGGTACAAATAACCCCCAAACTCTTACTTGACATCAACCAACCTTTTCACGAAAACAGGGGTCCGAGTTTTTAAATATATCTGGTAAAGTTGGAAATAGTTTTATTTTGTACTATGTAAGCCTCTAACCTTATTTGAGAAAGACAAAATCTCTAAAACTATCCAGGTTGGATCAATGGCAGCGAGACCTTTGGAGGGATGGGAGTTAATTGACCCTGAGAGGGGTTTAAGTGACTTGGCCCACCCCTTCCTCCCACAAGCCCAAAGAGGTCCCAGGCCCTCCCTTGGCAAATATTTTAACAGTTCGATGCCCCTAGAAGATATTTATTAGGAATGAAACCTCAAATCTTTGAATCCCTCAAATCCTTAAGGGTATTATAGACTCGAATCCTGCTTACTGTTGGTTCAAAACCATTTTTAATTATAGGGTGAACTTGACAACCAGGCCCCAGGGCAGTAATTTAACATTTTATTGAGTGTATGAATGTTATAATGATGGATTATATGAAAGAATGTTAAAATTTTGTTACTGTTTCTGTTTTATATTATATTTCCTATACTTTTTTCTAAGAGTTGGTTTTGTAAAATGGTGGACTCGACCAATCTCTAATATTTTAGTTCTATGGCTTAGAAGCTATCTCATATTCAAGAATAGACCCAGCCACTCGACTGCCTTGTCACCTGGATAATGTGAGAGGTGCTATAGTCTGGTACTCACCCTCGACCACCTTCCCCTCGCTGTCGGTCTTGCAAGCCTTGATGAAGTCTGTGCCACTGGCGTGCAGTTCGAAGCAATGTTGCTTATGACGGTCTTGCACTTCCCTCACTTGGATGTTCTCTAGCGGGATTATTCCTCGTGGTTCCTTGTCTGTGGTGTATTCAAAATAGTAGAGACAGTTGTCGTTCAAGATGAACCAGCGTCTCTTCCAGCTCTTGTATCTCCCGCCTGAACATACAAGAGCATGTTACCACTTGCTAACAGATCATGTTTCAGGTATAAGCACGTACCAGCACAATAAAGGTAGAATTTGTCATAACATGAAGACATTGTCTTTGATGTTTGACATGAACGAAAGTAGTTTTTTGAGTATGGTCCCTATTATTGAAAAAATTCACTATTCTAGACAGAATTTTCACAAATGGTCCTGGTGTAAAATCTTTTAATCATATTATTATCTAAAATTAAATATTACAAAAAACACATTGCAAAATTTGTTCCAAATTATTTTCATGCAATAGACAGATTTAATAAATTTATTCCTATTAATCTCGGTCTATTTAAATTTAGTAATTTAGAGACAAATGAGAATTAAAAGGAGTTTAATGTTTTGATAGTTCTGATTAGCTTCACCTTTATTTAATGAACGCCTAAACTTGCCACATGACATAAGGACACATTACCTTGTCAAAGGAACTAAATACTAGACAGATAAATTCCACTAACCTTGTTTCAAGAGCCAGGTTTACTATGCTAGACAGATAAATTCCAATCACCTTGTTTCCAGAGCTAGGTTTACTACACTCGACAGATAAATTCCACTCACCTTGTTTCCAGAGCCAGGTTTACTACACTCGACAGATAAATTCTGCTCACCTTGTTTCCAGAGCTAGGTTTACTACACTCAACAGATAAATTCCACTCACCTTGTTTCCAGAGCCAGGTTTACTACACTCAACAGATAAATTCCACTCACCTTGTTTCCAGAGCCAGGTTTACTACACTCTACAGATAAATTCTGCTCACCTTGTTCCCAGAGCTAGGTTAATACACTCGACAGATAAATTCCGCTCACCTTGTTTCCAGGGCTAGGTTAATACACTCGACAAATAAATTCCACTCACCTTGTTTCCAGAGCCAGGTTAGTTAATACACTCTACAGATAAATTCCACTCACCTTGTTTCCAGAGCCAGGTTAGTTAATACACTCTACAGATAAATTCCACTCACCTTGTTTCCAGAGCCAGGTTAGTTAATACACTCTACAGATAAATTCCACTCACCTTGTTTCCAGAGCCAGCCCTCCTTGTCAGGGTTGAAGAAAGTGTGCATGAGGTCATTGCCATCATCCTCAGGAATTTTGAATGGCTCAGTCTTTATGCTCTCATACAAACTCTGCAAGAATAAACACTCAGTGTGAGATGACGTATACAAGGCTCCTAACATGCTGTCGAGGTACCACTGTGTGCTCAAGTAACCATCAAATTCATTCATTCAAGCACAAAGCATTTAGACGATTTAGAACACAGCCACAGTTTTGTTTTGGATACCTGAGACAAGCAACATTTCCAAAGGTTTCAGAAAGGAGAAACTAACTTTGGACAATTTAAGGGGTGGAAAAAAAGCCCTTGAAAGAAGCAAGAAGCCCACCCTTGTGGCCTTAAAGTCTGAAGTGTTAGACTTGCATTAAGTTGTTTGTGTTTACAAGGGAAGTTCTGGTTTGAACTCTGGTTAGGAGCAATCAGGAGACTTTTCCACATAGGATTTATCACATTATTTTTGTTATTTCTTAGATTTAGCTGTTAATAACAATGATGTTTAACATATTATATAATAAACAGTTATAGATTAAAAATAACTCTTGAGAAGGTTAGTGGTGGGGAGCGTGAATTGGAACAAGGTTAGGAGTGGGGAGCGTGAATTGGAACAAGACTAGGAGTGGGGAGCGTGAATTGGAACAAGGTCAGGAGTGGAGAGCGTGAATTGGAACAAGGTTAGGAGTGGAGAGCGTGAATTGGAACAAGGTTAGGAGTGGAGAGCGTGAATTGGAACAAGGTTAGGAGTGGAGAGCGTGAATTGGAACAAGGTTAGGAGTGGAGAGCGTGAATTGGAACAAGGCTAGGATTGGGGAGCATGAATTGGAACAAGGTTAGGAGTGGGGAACATGAATTGGAACAAGGTCAGGAGTGGAGAACGTGAATTGGAACAAGACTAGGAGTGGAGAGTGTGAATTGGAACAAGACTAGGAGTGGAGAGTGTGAATTGGAACAAGGTTAGGAGTGGGGAACATGAATTGGAACAAGGTCAAGAGTGGAGAACGTGAATTGGAACAAGGTTAGGAGTGGAGAGCGTGAATTGGAACAAGACTAGGAGTGGGGAACATGAATTGGAACAAGGTTAGGAGTGGGGAACATGAATTGGAACAAGGTCAGGAGTGGAGAACGTGAATTGGAACAAGGTTAGGAGTGGGGAACGTGAATTGGAACAAGACTAGGAGTGGGGAGCGTGAATTGGAACAAGGTCAGGAGTGGAGAGCGTGAATTGGAACAAGGCTAGGATTGGGGAGCATGAATTGGAACAAGACTAGGAGTGGGGAGCGTGAATTGGAACAAGGTCAGGAGTGGAGAGCGTGAATTGGAACAAGGTTAGGAGTGGAGAACGTGAATTGGAACAAGGTCAGGAGTGGAGAACGTGAATTGGAACAAGGTCAGGAGTGGAGAACGTGAATTGGAACAAGACTAGGAGTGGAGAGTGTGAATTGGAACAAGGTTAGGAGTGGAGAGCGTGAATTGGAACAAGGTTAGGAGTGGGGAACGTGAATTGGAACAAGACCAGGAGTGGAGAACGTGAATTGGAACAAGACTAGGAGTGGAGAGTGTGAATTAGAACAAGGTTAGGAGTGGGGAACGTGAATTGGAACAAGGTCAGGAGTGGAGAACGTGAATTGGAACAAGGTTAGGAGTGGAGAGCGTGAATTGGAACAAGGCTAGGAGTGGGGAACATGAATTGGAACAAGGTTAGGAGTGGGGAGCGTGAATTGGAACAAGGTCAGGAGTGGGGAACATGAATTGGAACAAGGTCAGGAGTGTAGAACGTGAATTGGAACAAGACTAGGAGTGGAGAGTGTGAATTGGAACAAGGTTAGGAGTGGGGAACATGAATTGGAACAAGGTCAGGAGTGGAGAACGTGAATTGGAACAAGGTTAGGAGTGGAGAGCGTGAATTGGAACAAGGTTAGGAGTGGAGAGCGTGAATTGGAACAAGGTTAGGAGTGGGGAACGTGAATTGGAACAAGGTTAGGAGTGGAGAGTGTGAATTGGAACAAAGTTAGGAGTGGAGAATGTGAATTGGAACAAGGTTAGGAGTGGAAAGCGTGAATTGGAACAAGGTTAGGAGTGGGGAGCGTGAATTGGAACAAGGTTAGGAGTGGGGAGCGTGAATTGGAACAAGGTTAGGAGTGGAAAGCGTGAATTGGAACAAGGTTAGGATTGGGGAACATGAATTGGAACAAGGTCAGGAGTGGGGAACGTGAATTGGAACAAGGTTAGGAGTGGAGAGCGTGAATTGGAACAAGGTTAGGAGTGGAGAGCGTGAATTGGAACAAGGTTAGGAGTGGAAAGCGTGAATTGGAACAAGGTTAGGAGTGGAGAACGTGAATTGGAACAAGGTTAGGAGTGGAGAGTGTGAATTGGAACAAGGTTAGGAGTGGAGAGTGTGAATTGGAACAAGGTCAGGAGTGGGGAGCATGAATTGGAACAAGGTCAGGAGTGGAGAGCGTGAATTGGAACAAGGTTAGGAGTGGAGAGCGTGAATTGGAACAAGGTTAGGAGTGGGGAGCGTGAATTGGAACAAGGTTAGGAGTGGGGAGCGTGAATTGGAACAAGGTTAGGAGTGGAGAGCGTGAATTGGAACAAGGCTAGGATTGGGGAGCATGAATTGGAACAAGGTTAGGAGTGGGGAGCGTGAATTGGAACAAGGTCAGGAGTGGAGAGCGTGAATTGGAACAAGGTTAGGAGTGGAGAGTGTGAATTGGAACAAGGTTAGGAGTGGAGAGTGTGAATTGGAACAAGGTTAGGAGTGGGGAACATGAATTGGAACAAGACTAGGAGTGGAGAACGTGAATTGGAACAAGGCTAGGATTGGGGAGCATGAATTGGAACAAGGTTAGGAGTGGAGAGCGTGAATTGGAACAAGGCTAGGAGTGGGGAACATGAATTGGAACAAGGTTAGGAGTGGGGCACAAGTTTTCAAAGAACACAAGAATTTATAACCAAGCTTCAGGCTGACAGAGAAACAAACACCGAGTTGAGGTCCCTCACCATCAACAGCTCCTGAGGAGATCCCCTCCATTGTTTGATTCCTCGGTTCATGGAGATGAATTGTTCTACCGTGGGTTTCTCCTTCACACTTGGATTGTGGAGGCTTGTGTTTAGCATGATGATTGCAAACGACAGCACATAGCATGTATCTAAAACACACCAATATTACAATTACTACATAAAATTTTAACCTAACACGCACTAGGAATAGTCTTTATAACATTTAAATAACATTGGATACTAGTATAAATATTAATACAATATTTTTCATGGCTGGCCTCCTGGTCTCGGGAAGATGTTACGTGTGGTTTGACATCACTGATAAAAGAGGGTAACTCCACCTTCAGTGTGTGTTACACTAATAAACATTTAAGATTGAGTTTATAATTAGCGCAGAACTCATCTTTAACCGTTCATGTGTTGATAATAATAATTAATAATAATAATAATAATAATAATAATAATAATAATAATAATTAGCACGACGTCTTACTACCCGTCTGGGTTATACGCTTTAAGTACTAATTACGCTAATGGATTAGGAATTGGGAAGGTTGAATTAGAGGAAGTGAACCCGCATTTGCGTGGAGAGAGAGAGTGGAAAACCATTTAGGAAAAACCACCCCCAGTTCACCCAACCGAGATTCGAACCTCGATCTCCCCGTCCTCAGCAGTTGAGCTCAACACGACTAGCGGGTTAGCCAACTACGCCACCGAGGCGGGTTTCATGTGTTGAGTATAAGCTGATGAACCAAGGGTTGTTTTTTATTTTTACTCCATTTTTCCAACTATAACATTATGTATTATGTAGAAACTCTGGTTCATCCATTTATTTATTTATTCTTTTATTTTCATTTAATAAACATTATTTTGTGCCACCATTATAACATATGTTTGTATTTATATACTTTTTTACTATCGTGTAACATTTTAGATTTTTCTGTTTTAATTTGTGTACTTTTTTTGTGTGTTTAAACTGAAGATATTTTATGGTATTTCAATTAAGTATTTATTTTGTATAATATTATGAGTGACTTTCAGCGTTTAGGAGGTTGGTCTGCGGCCCAAATTAACGCGAAACCACATGATTCCAAGATTTAGCGTAGCAAGGACTCAGAACGATCTGAAGATCTGGTTAAGTTTCTTCATCTACCAGAGCCACATCCAACACCAGAAACTGTTCATACTCTAGCACTGTGAGTAAAATGTAATTTCTGTACAAAGAAAACCTGTGTTGTTCCTATCTGCAGGGAACACACACAATCTAACGCAATAATATGTAATTTTTTTAAATAAAATATGTAGCTTTCCTTGTTGTTGTAATTGTTTTTGCTATTTTATTTGTAGATAGAAAAATTTAAAATATGTTCATGGTCTAATAAATAAAATATTTCAATGATTTCAGTGAAAATAAAGAATGAAAAACATAAAATATTATAATGAATAAAAAATTAAATTAAAAAAACATGACAATGTAAATTAAAACTACACAATTAGATTGGTGAGCACCGCGCTCACCCTCAACCGATGACGTGAACCGAGGGACCTCGACCGGTCCTGGGTTAAGAGCACAGAGCCCATAACTTTAAACAGCAAACCACTATCAAGACATTTAATAAACACATAGTCCCAAACTTGTTCTTTATACAAATTAAACAACTACTGCCAAGAAGTATAATTGCACCTGTTTATATCCAGAACAAATATAGCATACCACTATTAAGAAGTGTAGTATAGCTGTCCTCTCAAATATAGGCATTACAAGTCTTCACTTAATATGAGTTAAGAAATATTTACCTACCCTTTTCAATCACAAATATTATGTCATTGCCAATAAGTTGAACAAATACAATCCCATAAAACTATGAGACCAATATTTGTCTTTGTATTCCATGCCATTATAGTAGCTAGCCATGCCAGGTGCACTCAAATTTGCTTAGCATTAATATTGGAGTGCTGTCAGCATAAAGAAGCAATTTGAGAGAAAGATATGATAAATTTTTCACCTGTGTTCGTAAATATGTTAGGGTTTAGTTGGCAATAACGTTGAGCAAAGCACTCCATCATGCGATCTATTTTCTGAGCTTCTCCAGGTAGTCTGAAACTCCACAGGAACTGCCTGCAAGATTATATACTTTACAATCAGCTTCAGTACAGCACAATATTATACAAATATATTCACATTTCAATTTAATGTAACACACAAAATATAGCAAAGCTTTGACAAAAAGAATAATAAAAAAAAAATTGGTGTGTACTTATGTACACGCGTGAGAAGTTATACTTCTTTGGCATCATTAAATAATTTTATTTCTTTATTTTGTAAATATTAAATAACCAATAATAAATATTTAACAATAATAATATTTTAATATATATCAATAAATAATACATACAAATAGTTAACCTCAATTATATTGGAGCACTTGAAAAAGTCTATAAGCACAATTTTTTTCACTAATATTTACGAATAGTAAATAATATTAATCAAAATATTCAATTTAAATCACTACTGAATATAATTTATTAGCACATATATAATTCGCACTTGTATGAAACTAAAACACGTGTTGTGAATGTAGAAACTAGAAACATGTGGATAAATATTATATATATGAAAACAGTGATCAGAGGCGACGAGCGTACCAACATGCGCGACTAACAGTTGGTAGCTTTTTTTTTTCGAGACTTAATGGGCGGTTTAGCTTCAACCTGTTACTTTTGTGTTACAGTGATGCGCGCGCATCTTAAAATTTCACTCTCATCATTTTTTCATAACTTCAATAAATTTATGTTTAATCTCATCAAATTTCTAAGAAGAAAGCTTATAATACTCAACAACTTTTATATTAAAATTTTACTCAAATATATTTTACAGTAGTTGTGCTAAATTGATCAATAATTATGAACGTAAAAAAGTATTTATAATGCATCCTAAAATCAAGAATAGAGAGAGGTATATATGAAGAATTATCTGTATATATAGTTGTTTTGCAAACTATCCACTAACCTCTCACTAAAATAGTATTAACACGGAATATTTTTTTCTTTAAATTGAAAAATGACAACAGGACACAGTATTCAAACCAAGGAGCAGTGTCTCAGAGATAGCACCACTTATAAGTGAAACAACTCACTTACTAATTGTTTGTTGTAAAGGCTACAAGCTGGAAAGTAAGCTTTCAAGGGGGCTGTCTG
>JBCFYV010000561.1:0-75999 GCA_039000515.1 Timema cristinae | reverse complement strand
AAACCCCCAAAAAAGTAATTTCAACAACATATCATCGAGAGTGTGTAAATCCCAAATGATTAGGTGAATAAATCCCATCCCATATTTTTGGTGATTAGTTGTGCCTAGGGGAACATAAGCCCCCCTAACATTTAAATTTTTCTATGGCAACACTTTTTTTTTATCGAAAGTGTATCAATCGCAAAGTTTTTTAACAAAGAAAACCCCAAACTCCATCCTTTTTGGATCATAGTTGCACCTGCGGGACAAAGCCCTCCAAAAATAAATTTTCTCAGATAGCACCTTTCTATTGTAAGTGTGTCAATCCTAAATGATTTAGCAAAAGAAATCCCATCTACTTCATTTCGGGATGAGTTGTGCACGTGGGAAGATTGAGCCCCTCCTCCCCCTACATTAGATTTTCTTAAATAACACTTTTATATTTAAAGTATTTTCAAACCAGAAAATTTTAAATAAGAAATAACATACCCAAAAATTTCAAAAATGTTGTGCCCTGGGGGTAAAGCCCCCCTTATTAAAGTGAAAGAATCTCTCACTAACACATTCAGAATGATGGTTCCCCTTATTTTAAATTAATACCGGTGAAAAATATTTCTCTCTCTCTCTTCGAGAGAGTGTGAAATACAGATATATCCATATGGAGAAAAGGGGCACATGCCCTCTTCTAAAAATTAAATTAGGGAGAATTTTAGGGGATAGTCATACAATAATAATAGTGCAAAATTGACTATTTCTATGGCCTCTATTTGGGCAGGTTAGAGCCAATCTAATTTTTTTACACCTCCCCCCGGCCCAAGCCCCTTGATCACAGATCACAGCTCTGGGAAGAAAGGGAAGGGTATTCGATAAAATAAATAAAGTCACTAAATCTACACCCTCACCTTTCTACACACAAATAAATTCCCCGCCGCTGCTTTAATATTTCATTAGTGTACATAAATATAAACTGATAATACATTTTTTACATTAAATATGTAATAGTTATGTACAATATTTTTGCTATGCAACTATTATACAATAGTTCGTTTTAATTAGGAAGTATTTATCTTATAATGACAGCTATTATAGCATTAACATTATTTTGGAAGGACGCTTAGATTTTGAATTACTGTCAAAACTTTCCTTACTTAGGTGTGTAATTAATTAAAGTTGTGCCTTTTTTTTTTATGGATTTTCATTTTAATATTCGGACATTTTAAGCTTTTATGACTACATAAAAATTATTTATAAATTTATTTATTCTAAATGCATACGATTAACTGTAAAATTCAGTATTCTCCATAATTAAAGCTTTGTAATCTCTGACGTAATACCCCCACAATGGCATAGTGAGGGTACTCATTATCTATATCGATGTCATTCTACACCAGAACAACTCAGAGTGCTCTTCTCTATTCTTCAATTGTTTATTGCAATTAAAGCCGTCGCATAGCAATAAAAATCTTTGGTGACTTCTCGACACCATAAAAGATTCAATTTGAGTTAGTGAGAAAGAAATTCTGTTAAATTAATTATTAAAACCAAAATGTGCAACGATTTTTTCGGTGGCTTTTGGGAGGACTAGGACGGGTGTCCGTGGAGCGTTTCGCAGTATCCGGCGCGCCTGGTTCGCAGAAATTTACGCCACGGTAACTCACGAACTTGCATCAATAAGGTTTTAGATTTTCTAAATAAAATTTGTTGCTACACATATAATAATTAGCTGTACTTACATTAACATCAAGTTGTTACAAAATTCAATGTTATCTGAACGTTGTATAAATTATTTTTAATAACTAACACAAATCTTTCTATTAATCTATTTTTTGTACCGTCAAGCTTTTATTTAGTTTATTTGAATTAAATGTAAAGGTTATTGCCTAGAAGTTTTTTCCATTAAGAGCAGTTTGCCAGATTAATAAGTAAAGAAATACTTTGTCATTTCAAATAAATTATTTAATATTAAATATATGTAGAAACAATTAAATTTGGCAGTACTCGAGAGTAATTAAGTAATTTGTATTTAAAGACAGACTTTGCTGTCAACATGTCTAAAGTTTTAAATACATATATTACAAATATAATGTACAGAGTGTTATGCAAGAAAGGTATAATACGTGGTCACATCGATAGCATAAAAAACACAAACAATTTTGTCTGTATTTACATTATTATGTCGCTATTACTACTCAAACAATATTGTCTGAATTTACTTAACAATATGTGTGTAGTAACAACTTGATGGTAATCCCGTTTGAGCACATTTTTCTATCAAACATCACTAACTGCAGTAACTGCCCTCAAACTTATAACATCACTTTCAATTTAACCAAAAATTATTTTTTATACTATCCACTGGAGTAGCTTTTATATGTTTTACTTTCCCCTAGTGTATATTTTTGCATAACCTAAGTTGAAAAAAAGTTTTGCAATTCCAAGAACGAGTGAATTTATATATTACAAGCAAAGACTTACACTTATTGTGTTTTCTTTTTGAAATTAAATCAGTGATTTGAACTACAACGCCTGGTCCACCAAAAAAAAATACTCCTCACTCTTTAACAACTTCCACGAACAACGTCGTTTTTAAAAATCGGTAAAATTGCAAACCGAAGCTCTACGTATATTTATATATTCTACTAGGTAGCTGTTGCCCGCGGCTTTGCTCGCGTGGAAGTTGATTATATACAAATACAAAATATACATTTGTATTTACAGATTAATTTTTAAAAATATTACGTTACGTTGATGACCATAACTTGACCTCAGATCAAAAATAATGCAAGTCCGATACAAACTTTCACCCCCCTTTCATCCCCTTATTAAATAAAATTTCCAAAATTCCTGAAACACGTATTTATTTGTTTTACGTCAAAACCGAAATACAAAATTTTGTTTATGTAACTTTCAAAATGACGGACTTTCATACATATTATCATCCCCTATTTTGACCCCTGTGGGGTGGAATTTTCTAAAATCCTTCTTAGTGGTGCCTACATAAAAAAATGAATATACATCCGAATTTCAATGCTTGTACCTTGATAGTTTGCGCTCGGGGGGATGATGAATCAGTCATCAGTCAGTCAATCAGGACATGTTATTTTATAAGTATAGATTAACAGTACGGCTTGACACATGACAACACCAAAACCATAGTAATATTATTATTAAACGTATTGGCATATGTACATTTTCGAAATAAGTTCCTACCATTAATGAACTCAATTCGAGAACACGAGGCACACCTAAAACAATATCCTAAACTAAATTGATAGTTTTTATGAAATCGCAACATTCGTCTACAGCGACTGCAATTATCCCTTTTAAGAAGTAGCCCCAATTCTTGCAAATGATTGACTACATATAGATTATCTTGACTAAAACATCTTGAACATCTTCTAATGAAGTTACCCGAAGCAAACTTTCACACATATCGACCATAAGAGGGAACCTCACAATGTAATAAATTTAAGTATTTGAACTTCTTTTTTGGAAAAAGGATTTATTGCAACAAAAACACTTCCACAAAACAATGTAAAAAAAAAGTCATATTTAACACATATGGATGCTTGACAAGTAATATTATAAATCGTTGGTTTATTGGAGAATAATAATCGAACTTAAAAGCAAACTAAAATAAAAATTAAATAAATTTATTTTTCAAATTTATCAATGACTAGCCCCCTTCCCCGTAAAAAATATTGTAAAGAATCCTGTAAAACAAAGCTTCAAATCATCCATCACTTCAATATAAAAAAAAACTTTTTTTTTAACAAAATAAGATTCCTACTATCACCGTATAGCCCCCTCCCTCCTATTTTCATCTCATTCCTCTATAATTTTCTTTGCTCTAGGCGCGAGAGGAATTGTGTATACACCAATCAAACAAATTGTTAAAATCAAATTAATTTTTCAGCTTCCTCCACTTTCATTTACTCCCCGTTTCCCAAAATTGTATTTTAATTTTTTTTGCGTTCCTTGCCCCCTTCGCCAACCCCACTTTCCCGTAGACAACTTTTTTTCCAACAACTATATAATATACTATTTACATTTTTATGAGGAATAAATTAAATTTTCAAAATAAAATATAGCCTATGCTACTCGCTGATAATGTAGCTTTATATTGGTGAAAGAATTTTAAAAATCGGTCCAGTAGTTTTTGAACTAATTCCATTACAAACAAAAGAACAAAAAATCAAATCTTTCCTCTTAATAATATTAGTATAGATAATGAACTAACCTACCTTTTGTAACGAGTTACAAGTTAAAGCTATTTCAAATGGGGCAACACTCACCAAAACCCCTTGATAACTCCAACAAAAGAGCACGTGCTCTGACCTAACGCTCTCCAACGCTCTACACAACTGACTGAGTGGAGCTTTCAACCGACTGACTGTTCGGGGCTTGATCCACGCCCGGCCGGAAACAAAGAATGAGGTTCCACCTGGCCACGTCAGAGGCAGTTCCGGCGTTATGATCATCTTGAACATTCTACTTGTTGCTAGGGCCTTCCTTTTCATGTCGTGTTTGTTCTTTCAACCTACCTCCTCCTTCCCTTACCCCTTCTCACTGTCGTTACAATTATGGTATATAATTGGGACGTTGGTTTTCAATGGTCATTCATTATACCACCGACTGACCTAGCCTTATGGCTAAGATCTACGTTAGTGTTTTCTTGCGCGCGAGACCGTACCAGCGGAAAAAAGTGAATTTTCGAGCGGAGCGGGGGAGAAACGCGTCCGGTTTGGACGACGTTGGGACTATTACTGACGAGTATTCAGAATCGAACTGTCGAGGGCACTGTCCTGAGTTGTGTTTGTCACGTGATAATGGTTTACTTCTTGTCGACTGTGTTTATGTTTGGTGTCGACACTACGGACAGTGAGTGTTAGCCAGGCGCGAACTTGTAATCCGCCTCCTGCCCCGTCCAGGGTCGAGAGGTACGGGGCAGACGGCAAACGCCGTTTGGTCAACCAACCAATCCATCGAGACATTGACCGCGAGTCCTACCACCCGGCATCAGGGAGAAAATATTTTTGGCGCCGTACAAAAACTTATCATTGGTACCGAAAAACACGACTCCGCGTGTGTGAAAGTGGCGGATGGGGTTATTGTTCATTGAGCGTGAGCAAATTACCACTAGGATTCCAAATACTCTTGGGGCTATGCACCGGCTACCGTTGCTCCGCCCCCCACCACTAGATCAGGGAGCCGCCAACTGCCGCTAGATGCTTGGCCACGGTGACTTCGGTCACCTACACCACGACTACCACGGTATGCAGCGTGTCTGATTCAACCACCACCGCGGCGGGTCACTACGCTGCCCCACCGGGGATGACAGATCGAGGGAGAAGGGGGAGGCTTACCACGCTAACCCTTTATTGACGAACCCCAGAACGACTACGCTCCACGAGGAGTCAGTCGGACATGACCGAGATGACCACCGCCCCGGAAGAGGAACTGCGACCGACCCCTGTTGGGGACTCCCCGATGGACTTAACTTTAGAGGACCCCATGGTCACTACACGGAACCCCCGCGAACCTTGCCTTACCACCACCACCACAGCCGATGGAGAAACGGCCTCCGGGCCGATCAAGGACACGCGGTGGGCAACCCGTTCGAGGTCTCTGCCAAAGGGGCGGGCGTGAGCCTCTTAGACCCCGAGGACGAGGTCCCCACACCAAGAGATCCACCGAAAAGTTCAAGGGACGGAGGGCCCCCCGCCCTCAACTGATCCGGGCTGGTCCGTCCAACCCGCCCCACAGAGGAACCGGAAGGGACACACGTCCCTTCCAGGACAACTGAAGAAGACGGCGGTGGATTCAGGCTCGTGCCCCAACAGGTTCGACTCCCAAAGGAACCTGCCGACTGAAGACTCGGGTGAGTTTGCGCCTCCTGTTTTTCTAAGCAGGCTAACTGATCCGGTTCCTTCCGGGTTTGGCGCGAAGTCGGCCTCTGCCTTGGGACCGGTGGACCCCTCCGGGCCGTGTCGTGTCCGGAGCCAAGGCGACTATCAGCCGCCCTGGCACCATCCCATCATGCAGAAAATCACTACGGAAGCGATTCGCGCCATCGAAGAAGTCGCGAAAGGAGTCACCGGAATAGCCTACCTAGATGACCTTCTCTTCTACGGGAAGTCCCCAGCCGTGTTGGAGCACGTACCACATCTGTTAGAATCCATGGGCCTGACGTTGAATGCAGAAAAGTCATCGACCCAGGCTAGCCAACGCCTAACATACCTGGGCCTCGTCATTGACTCCAAAACCCAGAGCCTCACAATGACGGAGGCCGCCCAAGCGAGAGCACGGGTTCTGCTGAAACACTTGCGGAACACCGACCATAAAGGGAGAGAGCGCATCGCGGGATACTTCGCCTGGTTTGGGATATAACCTAAGATGGCCACAATACACAACCGCTAGATATACAGAGGCCTCCCGCCTTTGCGGAAAAACTACTTAACTTTCCGAGATGGGTAACCTGTAGATGGCGACAACCAACCACCCTCCCGGGACGTGTATTCAGATGCAACACCCTGGTCGACAGCGAGCGTAGCACCATACAGACAGGAATGTAGGATTCAACGCTTCCGCAACGCAGAAGAAATCAACCGAGCAGAAATGGCAGCCGCTCTGATCACCGTGGTATGGGAATACCAATCAACGAGAGAACCGGTGATCAGTTAGGCACCGATAACAGCACAGTCTTTCACAACGCAGTGAAAGGCAGAGGGCTCACGTTCGCGAATACGGATATGTTAAACCTACACTTCCTGGTCGCTCATACATTACGGGACTGCTGGTGGGACACCTTTTGGGTACCATCGGAGAACAACCCAGCTGACAGACCATCAAGAGAGGAACTCTAAGATATCATGAACAGGAAGGACCCACCGCAGGCCTCTTCGACTTCAGGAACATTCCAGTCGACAACATGGATCTACTGTACAGATAACCTATTGTTGGTTTATGTTCTTTCATATGTATCTATGTACTTGAATTGAATAAAGGGCCCAGAGCCGCTGCGTCCTCTCGCCTATGGCTGTCCCTCCCGGGACCTTCCAGACACCATCCAGCCATCAGACTATAAAAGGGGGTGACTGGAGAGTCTCGGACTCAGTCGTAGGCGGGAGGACCAGCGACAACTACGTCGTCGGGGAAGGGTGCAGTACCCAAAGTCCCCGGCAAACCTACCGCATCCCAGCCCGCGCCCGCTAGTACCAGGATCGAGCGAGTCCCGGTAATCGTCTGCGAAGGGAATTTTAAGGTAAATCCCTTCGCGGCCATCACCAGACTGAGCCGGAAGCTCGCTGGGAGTATCCACCTGAAGTGGTCGACCAATCGTGTCACGTTCTACGTGAACACGTTAGCCGACCATTCCACTCTTCTGGAGACGCTGGTACAGCTGGGGTACCAGCCTTATACTTTTCCCACCGACGGAGAACGAGACGGGCGTCTCGTCATCAGAGGACTCCGGTGACCTCACCGTGCGAGGATAACAAGGCCACCCTGATGGATAAGGGTTACCAGGTGAGAAGGGTGACCCGCCTGGGGCGAGGCCTGCTGGGCCAAATCAAGTAGAGCAGCCTTTCCCGCTCTTTCTGGTGACTCTGATAGGGCCCAGCAGCTCCAGAGATTGTCGGAGAGATCGTTCTCTCGCACATGAAAGTTTCCCTGGGTGTTTCCGCCAGGAGCGCTGTGTTAAGTGCGGTGAGGCTTACACGTCCTCCGCATGCGAGCGCCCTCGCACAGATCCAGCGCGTTGTGCCAACTGTGGGAAGCCCACCCCGGCAACGCCGGAATATGTGCGCATAGGCGCAGGTTCGTCTAGTCACGTCAGCGCTCGCCAGGCTCGCCCGTCGGCCCGTACCTCTGGTTGTCCCGGACAACTCACCCCTGCCCCCATCACTAACGCCTGGCGTTTCCGGGGTCGCCCGGAACCGCGCGAGAAACTCTACCGCACCGGCCGCGGGCCCGCTCCCCCCCCCCCCCCCCGTACCAACGCGGGACCGCGCGTCCTCCAGCCCATCCAGACCAGACGTCGGACTTTCGGTCCTTCTTCAAAGGGCTATCCGAGATCTGGGATCTTCTTCACCCCCTCAACATCTGTTCCCGGCTTCCCTACCTAAAGGAACACCTTGCCGCCTTCGTCGCCACCCCTGACTGGTCGAAGCGGTTCGAGATCCTTTTCGAGGCTCTCTCTAACCTCTTTTGATCGCTCCTCTCCGTATCCTTCTCTGGAATTGCAGGTCACTCACTCACAAAGTCCCTGTACTCCTTCTGTTGATGTCCGACCACGTCGTCGACATCGCCTTCCTTACAAAGACGTGGTTCACGGAGGATTCCGTCTTCCAGGTACCGGGCTTCCCCTTCCACCGGGTGGACCAAGGTGGTCACCGGAGGAGGGGGCATGGCCCTGCTAGTACGGGAGACTCTGCAGCACCACAGCGCGGCCGTCCCGGGATTCGCATCCCTGGAGGTCATGGTGGTGAGGCTGCTGGGTGCCGCGTACTCGATCACGATCACGACAGTCTACGGCTTTCCCGGGGGGCCCCCGTCCGTGGCGGTCTTGCGAGGTCTCGACGCCAGCGTTGTGCTGGCGGGAGACTACAACGCCAAACACACCTCTTGGGGTTGTGCTGGCGTTAACCGTAGGGGACCGCCATTCACCGGTTTGCAGGCGGGCACGGCCTCTTATTCACCACCCCCACCTACCGTCCATTCTCCCCGAACAACTCCGTCACCTCCCCAGTTTCCTGGACCTCATCCTGACCACGTGGAGACCGTTTCTCTCCCCTCTGGTCACCCACCTGTCCCAGTCATCTGACCACAACCCGGTGACTTGCATTTTCTTCCGTTACCCGTCGACACGCCTACCCGAATCAATTACAGACGTGCGGACTGGCATAGATTCCAGGATAGGCTTGCCCACGCGATCTTTCCCGCCACACCCATCCCCTCGTCACGGAATTGGACCGCCAGGCCCACCTCTTCGCGTCGACCCTACTTTCAGCCGCTACATCTACCATCCCCGTAAGGCGACCACCTCTCTTGGGCCCACCACTACCCCCCTTCATCCTAGACGAGATGCGGTTCCACGACAGGGTGCGAGCCCTATGGAAGCGGTCTCACATCCTCCGAGCCAGGGAGATCTACAGAGTCCTCCGTTCCCGCTGCCAGCGGCTACTCCATCAGTGGAGGGCGGAGCTCAACGCAGGAGGCTCCAAGACCTAGATATAGAAGATCTCTCCCTGTGGCGCCATCTGAAGGGGATGCGTCGCAGGCCCGATCTTATCCCGGAGTTGCGCGTGGCGGGCGGTTTGGCGTCCGCCGCCTCGGACCTAGCGGAGGCCTTGGCGGTGGCGTTCGAGGCCAGCTGCACGCGACGACCGGGATCGCCGGCGAGAGATCCGGAGCCTCCTGCGTCGGAACTCCCCGAACACCCCTTCCTCTCCCCAGTCGAGGGAGACCCTCCCTACTCCGACCTGCGACTGGTCAACCCCCGCGAGTTGTTTCGGGCCCTGGAGAGGCTCAAAACCTCGTCCGCCCCGGGCTCGACCGGGTTTCCCCCTTCTCATTACACACCTACCCCGCAAGGCGTGCGTACTTCTCCGGATCCTCAACGCCGTCCTGACGCTGCTCTACTTTCCGGACCAGTGGAAGGCGGCGTACGTCGTTCCGATCCATAAGCCGGTAAGCCCCCCACCTACCTGGCGTCCTACAGACCCATCTTCCTCCTTTCTTGCGTCGGCAAGGTGGCGGAGAGAATGATCCTGGCTAGATTGGAGGCCTGGCTGGAGCTGAACCCCCTCCTGCAGGATCACCAATTCGGCTTTCGGAAGGGCCTGTTGACGACCCACGCGGTCGCCAAGGTAGTTGACATGGTGACCGGCCGCGTTCAACACCGGGGCCCGTACGGGCTTCATCATGTTGGACGTCAAAGGGCGTTCGACAGCGTCAGTCACCGTGGGCTTCTCACCGCGCTCACCGGGGCTGGTATCCCGCCTCCGATCCTCCGTCTCCTCGGTTCCTTCCTAGCCGACCGCTCCTTCAGAGTGGGAGTCGAGGGAGCCCTTTCTTCCCCCGTCCGGTTCGGGCAGGGGTCCCCCAGGGCTCCTGCCTTTCACCGATCTTGTATTTCCTGTTCGTGCGGGACATGCCCGTCTCACACGGTACAGCCCTGTTCCAGTTCGCCGACGACACCGCTATCCTGGCGCAGTCCCCGGACACTAAGGTGGTCTGGACCAAACTTACCTTCGCGTTGCGGGGACTGTTGGCCTACCTTGGCACTCGGTCCCTTACCATCCAATCCTAAAAGATACAGGTTATCATGTTCACGCGTCGGGAACAGGCCCCCTGCAGCCACTTCACGTGGAGGGTACCGCAGTCCAGTGGTCAACGTCAGTCCTAGGGATGGGGGTGACCCTGGATGCGAAATGCAGTTGGGACCCGCACCTGCGTTCGGCGGCAGGTAGGGCCAGGGGCGTCATGTTGAAGCTGGCTCCACTTTTGCGCCCGGTCATACCGTTGGAATACAGTCACAATATCAGGCTTTTCCTGCTCTGTGTGATGTTCATCCTTCTCTATTCCGCTCCCGTATTTTCATATCTCCGTAGATACAGATACAATCATCTCCGTTCTGTATCCCACCAGTTCCTCTGCTCGAACCTCGGGGCTCCGCCCCGCGTCCCAACCCGCGTTCTCCTGACCATGTCAGGCCTCCCATCCCTGGACAGCCGTATCCGCGGGCTGGCGGTAAGATTTTTTCACCCGAGCGCAAGCCAGCTCCAACATGATCGTCAGGGGCATCGGCGATTACGACGCTCCTGGCCATCCCTACCACCGAATCAGGGACGGCGTAGTGAATCTCCAGGTCGACAACGGCAGGTGACCTCGGAGTCGAATCTGGGAGTCGTGACCCCCTTCTAGTCTTGTGAGACTGGGAGGGGAGGCCAGATAGCGGGCGATGCCGGCCAGTAGGCCGAGCTAGGACAGATTGGGTGGGTAGATGGGGAACATGGGTAGATGAGTAAGTGAACCCGTCAACATACCAACCATGGTCGACCGGTTGTATGTGCCGTGTGGGGGAGAACACAAAAAACCCCACAAAATGTGAAATGCGCCCTATTTGGGGATACAAATAAACTGAGAAAACTTATTATTTTCGTTATTAAATGTTGTTTTCAAGAACCCCAAGGGGTTGGGACAATTATTAGTTCCAATTTTGTGTTTTATATAATGTATATATATATATAGATATTAAGTGTGAAATAAAAATCCTTATTAAAGAAAGAAAGAAAGGTGAGGACGGTAAATAAGGGCCGAAATCTATTATTTAAATATTCAAAATTCTCTTTCGACGTAATGGGGGGGGAGATATTTATCAAAATTATTATCTAGGACTTAACTTATATTAACTTTAACTTTGGAATGTTTCTCACCGCTCGTGGCAGATGCGGTCGCCTTTCTTCTTATGCGAGATTTATTTCAATTAGTCTGGACAATCTCTCTTTAATTGTATATCTAATTTAATAATGGCTGTATTTTCAGGCCACGCTGTGGCAAACTTTGTGTCTCGGACTTACCACCCGTTCTCTCATGATATCTTGAGCTTATATATTGTATTTGCAGTTATCTTGTTACTGATCAAAGGTAGAGCACAGGATACTTGTAGATAAGTTTGGGACGTGGTCCTAAGATAGAATCTTGTAAATTACCGTTCAACATTATGTTGATTTCTTGTGATTTGAAAGCGCGTATTTATTTTTCTTGTTATTACCTAAGTTTGAATGTTTGTAGGGGTTACGATGAAGTAAAGTTTTTTTTGCGTCTATTACTCAAGCTAAAGGAACTATAAACTTTTGACTCTCTGTAAGGGCTATGTAAATTTCAAATTTAACATGATATGTGATCATGATTATTGCGTTTTGCTTGAAGGCGCGTGTTTGGGTGATTTCCCGTATTAGTTCTGAGCCTGGATTCACTAAAGGGAGCAAATAGTTGCGCCGGCGCAAGATCGAAAGATGCGCTCAAATCCTTATTCACTCAAAGGATCAGGCGCAATTTGAGAGCAAAGTTGCGCCTTTTATTTGCCACCATTCAAGAGTAGGCGCAACTCGAAACTTGCCACTTTTATTAAGTTAAAATGGCGGCTTATTGACTCATCAAAGTTCACTTCATTTTTTGTGTACTTTAATTCGATAAATTAAAGTTTTTTTTATATAAAATGTTTCCGATTTTACATGGGTTTTATGAAGAAGATGACCAAATACCGGTACTTCATAGAATTGAAAGAGTGTTTAGAGACATACAAGATATTTTACATTTTAGTGACACGTACCTACTACGTTATTTTCGTTTTCCACGGCAAGAAATAATTTACTTGTGTGACCTACTTGATCCTATCATTGGAGCAAAAACAAATAGAAGCCATTCCATACCAACGGTAACCAAGGTTCTTGCTTCCCTTTCGTTTTTTGCAAGTGGAAGTTTTCAACATGTTGTTGGTCGCATTGTTGGTGTGAGCCAACCAAGCTGCAGCCGGATTTTGGCAACAGTATTGGAAGGTTTAAAGAGACTCGCACCAACACATATCGTCTATCCACTTGGTGACCCGCAAAGGAAAGCTCATCTTAAAACAGGTAAGATTATGGTTTGTTAGTTTTAACTTGGTTAGGAATAGGCTATATTAGACGATATCGTTAGCAAAACAGATGACAGAAGAATTCCACAACCACATAACAGTTTATTCTAGGGAAAAGAAGAGATGCGCAGAATGACAACATCCGACTTAAAAACCAGATATAACCATTAGTCTAGCATTAAACCGTTAGTGAGCACTCCAAACATTAAAACATGAATCACGTTATAAGTTATGACAAAAGATGGCAGTAACAGATATGAATAAATTTAATGTAAATGTTAATGTAAATAATAATTTTTATTTGGTCGTTTATATTAATTGTGTGTAAAAAGAAACCCATCTGCGGAATGAGCACACATGGTGAAGATCATCGTTATTATCGAATTACATATATTTAAAGTTAGATATTACTCCTCTTCACTACCGCCATGTTTAAGGGGCACCAGTTTCTATATTTGAATCTGTGGAATGAGCACACATGGTGGCAATTATAGTTATAGGTGTAAAAAGAGACTTTGCTTGTTTTTTTGTATATTGTATGGCTTATTCAATGATGTCACAAGACTTCAATAAAATTGAAAAATAAAAAGTAGGGGGACCGGAGATGGTTGTCACATTGGTTGGTTGTCACAAAGTCTATTGCTCGGCCACCAGACGGCACACGTGTTCCGGCTATATAGTGTAGTTAGCTGCCATATTTCTTGGTTAGTTGCTGTTGTGGCACGAGAGTGTTGTCAGTTGTTCGTCCGCTACAGATAATTTTTCACAAATTCAGTCGGTGAGTAAAATTTTTTGGCCCTACTTTTTATTTTTTGTATATTTGTCAGGGTGTACTTCTCTTGCAACATTTAACACGGTTTGAAAACAAACATTTATGCAAATATTGCAGTGTTGATTTTTAAGTCAAGATGTTGTGTTTAGTCTCTACGAATTATTTTACACAAAATGGCGGGATGGGGCAAGTTGTCTCAAGTAGGCGGGGACTGATTGTCCCATGTAACAACCAACCCCATCTAAGTTTCGTGTTTTATCCTTACAGATTCTGGCACATGGAAAATGGTTCGGGCTTTCAAGAAAAAACTGAGCGTGGTGAAACCCTTCCTGGTGTTATATTAAGAGCAGTGAAATGTGTTTTTCGAGACCACAAATCTATCAGACAAGCTGCAAACGAATTTCACATTAACTATCGAACCCTTGCTCGATACTGCAAAAAGATATCCCCAAGTGAATTAAATGAAGACCAATGGACTGTCCCATCAATTCCTGTTGGTTATCAAAAAAATCGTCAGGTGTTCAGTGAATTGCAGGAAAAGGAGCTTGTAGCCTTTGTAATTCAAGCTTCAGATATTTACTTCGGGCTATCTCCTAAAGAAGTAAGAAATCTTGCTTATGAAGTTGCTAATGAAATTAAAATGCCGCAATCATGGACTGAAAAAAAATATTGCTGGGTTAGATTGGTTTTCTAGTTTTTTGAAGTGAAACCCAACAGTGTCCATTAGAAAACCTGAGGTGACCAGTTTGGCTAGAGCTTCTAGTTTTAATAAAACGAATGTGGATTCATTTTTCAACAACTTGACAGAAGTAATGACGCGACATAAGTTCCAGGCCCATGAAATATGTAATATGGATGAGACTGGCGTGAGTACAGTCCAAACTCCTGACAAAGTGGTAGCTCGGCGAGGATAGGCAAATTAGCAGTTTCGTGTCAGCTGAGAGAGGTTCTCTTGTGACGATGGCGTGTGCTGTGTCCGCAATTGGTAATATTATCCCACTTTTTTATATTTACACGGGTTAACTATAGATACAATTTTGTTATAAATGGCCCAGTTGGTTCGCAGGGTGCAGCAAATCCCTCAGGACGGATGCAAGAAATCAATTTTTTGGAATTTCTTAAGCATTTGCATAACCACACAAAAAGCACATGTGTAAAACCAGTGTTGTTAGTGTTAGACAATCACGGGTCCCACCTTAGTTTCGCTGGTCTAAATTATGCCATAGAAAATGGAATTGAGATGCTTTCTTTTCCACCTCATTGTAGTCATAAATTGCAGCCGTTAGACCACTCTGTTTTTGGACCACTGAAGAAATTTATTAATCCAGATTGTGACAGTTGGATGCTTAATAATTCGGGAAAGACTGACAATTTATGATATTCCCACAGTGGTATCCCTGGCCTACCCACTTGCAATGACGCCAAATAACATTTGTGCTGGTTTCAAAATCACAGGCATATTTCCATTCAATTGGGATTTTTTTTTTTTTTTTACCGAATCCAATTTCGCGCCAAGTTTTGTCACCGATAGGCCTCAGCGCGAAGACCAAAATATTGATGGCAGTATCTCGGGTCCAGCTGCATCAGACTGCCACACCAGTGAAATTATTTTTCCAGAGGGACAGGCCAACTCTCCAGAAAGTCCTCAACAAGATCTCCAAGCTCCCTCTAGCAGTGGCAGGGCTATGAATCCGGCTATACACATTCCTCCCGAAACAATTCGTCCTTTTCCTAAGGCAGGTGCACGTAACACTATCCATAACAATGCCCGTAAAAGACATACGTCAATATTAAAAGATACACCCGTGAAAAAAATCTTAGAAGACCAACAAAAAACCAGGAAGAGAAAAAAAATAAGAAAGCAACGTTATCCAAAAGGCAATTATTATTATTATTATTATGGTTTAAAGGCCCATGGACACATCGAGGTCATTAGAGCCATGAAGTATATTAAAAAACATAATAAAATCCCCATAGGGGAGAGAGATAATCATTCATCATCTAGGACACTCCATAGGAGTGCTCAAATGGGCTCTTAAAATAAATTAAGTGATACACCTGCTAAAAAAACCACAGGTGTATCACTCCAATAAAAAGAAAAAACAAACATATTAAAATATAACACGTTAAAATGATAATACGTTAAAAAGACAAAACAACATGTTAAATTGTAATAAAACTGTTAAAAGATCTCAATATGAGCAAATATCCAAAAGAGCCACTTTATAAAAGTGACTCAAATGGCATTAAAAAGATCCGCCTGGCGTATAAAACGGAGTTAACAAATAACTCCATCCGCACTATCGCGTAATAAAAAACGTAGGTCACCTTTAAAATCAAGAGCCAGACGGATAGGGGCTAGTTTGCGACACTCCACCAAAATGTGATGCACAATAAGGGGAGTATCACAAAACTCACACACTGGAGGTGGATCCCCTCTTAGTAAAAACCTATGGGTCAATGAAGTATGCCCTTCGCGCAGGGAGTCTCGTCACGATGACCTCCTCTCTTCTAGACTTTCGTATAGAAGAGGGCCATCGCGACACACCGTCCCTGATGGACCGCAGCTTGTTCTGAGCAGGGGTCGAGACCCACTGCTCGTGCCAGGTGCGTAAGACTCCACGCCGAACATAACCCTTTAGATCTAAAAACATGACACCCAGACTCGCCTCCTTGGCTGCCTGGTCCGCCAGTTCATTTCCTGGAAGACCAGCGTGACCAGGAATCCAGCAAAAGGCGAGCCGGGTGCTTAATGAATCAATTTTAAAAATTTGCTCATGTATCATCTGCACGAGGGGATTCCAGGAGTAGAGAGTGGACAATGCCAACAGAGCACTCATGGAATCCGTGCAGATGAGGACAGAACGGTGACTACTTCGGTAAACAAAACACAAAGATTTAAAAATGGCATATAATTCAGCCGTAAAAACACTGGTTTCTTTAGGTAAACCAAATTTAAAATTGGATCCTTCCACAACAAAAGCACATCCCACGTAGGCTCCAGATTTAGAGCCGTCAGTGTAGATGCGCTCAAATCCGTGAAAGCGAGTGGAGAGGAGCTCATTAAAGGTCCTCTCATATACAAAGTTTGGGGTGGTAGCTTTAGGGAACTTGGCAAGATTAAAATGGCATTGAGGTAGGCGTATCTTCCAGGGAGAAACATGACCTGGTGAGTGGGGATAGCCTTTGGCAAAACTATCCCACACGTGTCGAAAACCGATAGCATCCTGATCCCAACCGGCCTTGTACTACGCCATTTGGTTTCATACAAGACACGGTTAGGGGGATGAAACACAGGGCGGTAGGCAACATTATTTGGCGTGCAATGCAGTTTCGACACGTAAGATGCCAGGAGATAAGACCGCCGGTAAGAAAGAGGGGGCTCACCGGCGTCGGCACATATGCTGACGACTCGACTGGTACGAAAAGCACCAGTAGCCAGTCGAATGCTAGCATGGTGGACGCTATCGAGCATCTTTAACGCCGAGGGTCTAGCGGAACCATATACAAAACTGCCGTAATCAAGTTTTGATCTCACCAAGGCTCTATAAAGGCGCATCAAGGTTTCCCTATCAGCACCCCAAGAGCGACCAATAATAACTTTAAGTAAATTCAAAGATTTAACACACCTCGCTTTCAGGTCTTTGATGTGGGGATCCAAGTTAGTTTAAAATCGAATAAAAGTCCCAGGAACCTTACGGTCTCGGAGACAGGTAAAACAACGTTGTTCATTAAAATTTTGGGGGCTGGCTGTATTCCGCGTAATCTATGGAAGTGGACGACAGTCGTCTTGGCCGCAGAGAAGCGAAAGCCATTACGAGATGCCCACAACCATAGATTGTTTACAGCGAGTTGTATCTGTCGTTCAGCCTTGTGGAGACTTGATGAACTGCAATAAAATGCGTAGTCATCCACAAAAAGGCATGAACGAACAGGTAAGCCCACGTTGTCTACGATGCTATTTATCGCAATAGCGAACAACGTACAGCTTAAAATACTACCCTGAGGCACCCCATTTTCTTGAATAAATCATCGGATAAGGTGTTGTTTAACCTTACCCGGAAGTGTCTATCAGACATAAAATTAGATATAAAAATAGGGAGGTTCCCCCGGAACCCCCAATTAAACAGGGTTTTTAAAATGCCGTACCGCCAGGTCGTGTCGTAAACCTTCTCCAAATCAAAGAAGAGAGCCAAGAGGTGCTGTTTATGGAGGAAAGCGTCACGAGCTGCTGTCTCAAGGCGAACAAGGTGATCCACCGTGGATCGGTTACGGCGAAAGCCACATTGCATATTGGATAGCAGATTGCGGGATTCTAGATACCATATAAATATTTTATTGATCATGTTCTCTAATATTTTTCATACACAACTAATTAAGGCTATCGGTCTATAGCTAGTTGGCTCTAATTTATCCTTGCCACTTTTATATATTGGGATAACGGTTGCTTGCCTCCATAGTGTTGGGAATTGACGAGATTCCCAAACACAATTGTAGAGGTCTAAGAGGAACGCCCGACCAGCAGGGGACAGTTGGCGCAACATTTCGTAATGAATATCATCAGGGCCAGAAGTTGTATTGCCCGCCTGGGACAGGGCATAGGTAAGTTCCTCTTTAGTAAAGGGGGAGTTATAATCCTCCCCCCGACTTTGGCCAATATCAATAATAAGGCGCTCGATGCTGCGCTTATGCACCGCGAACTCGTTAGAGTAGCTCGCAGTGCTAGAAATAGCGGCGAACATGGAGCTAATACATTGGCGACCTCCACAGGGAAGAGACAAGCGAACCGTTAGACTAGAGGGCAGGTATATTATTAATGGAATTTTTGTTACCACTTAATTTACGTATATTGTCCCAAACCTTAGTTGTGGGAGTGGTAATTGTAAGGGTAGAAATAAACTGTCTCCAAGAATCTCTTCTGCTTTCTCGAATAACACGGCGAGCTCGAGCACGTAGAATCCGAAATGTTTCCATTATTATTATTATTATTATTATTCTTGTGGTTTAGAGGCCCATCGACACATCGAGGTCATTAGGGCCTTGAAATATATTTAAAACATAATAAAATCTCCATAGGAGAGAGATATAATCATTCACCACCTGAGACACTCCATAGGAGTGCTCAAATGGGCTCAAAGTACAATTGAGTGAAACACCTGCTAAAAAAAAACCACAGGTGTATCACTCTAATAAAAAACAAAACAAACATATTAAAACAATATATTAGTTAAAAAGACAAAACTAACATGTTAAAATAATTATTTTATTAAAGTTTGTTAAAATGGATAAAACGACAAGACAAACACATTAAAGTATACTAAAATGTTAAAAAGGTCTCAATATGAGATAAAATCCAGATGAGCCACTTTATAAAAGTGACTCAAATGGCACTAAAAAGATTCGCCTGGCGTATAAAATGGAGTAAACAAATAACTCCTTCAGCGCTGTCGCGTAATAAAAAACGAAGGTCACCTTTAAAATCAAGGGCCAGGCGAATAGGGGCATATCTGCGACACTCCACCAAAATGTGGTGCACACTAAGGGGAGCATCGCAAAATTCACACACTGGAGGTGGATCCCCTCTGAGTAAAAATCCGTGGGTTAGAAATGTATACCCGACGCGGAGTCTCGTCACGATGACCTCCTCTCTCCTAGACTTTCGTATAGAAGAGGGCCATCGCGACACACCGTCCCTGATGGACCGCAGCTTGTTCTGAGCAAGGGTCGAGACCCACTGCTCGTGCCAGGTGCGTAACACTCCACGCCGAACATAATCCTTTAGATCTAAAAACAACACACCCAGACTCGCCTCCGGAGGCAGCCTGGTCCGCCAGTTCATTCCCTGGAAGACCAGCGTGACCAGGAATCCAGCAAAAGGCGAGCCGGGTGCTTAATGAATATATTTTTAAAATTTGTTCATGTATCATCTGCACGAGAGGATTCCGGGAATAAAATGTGGACAATGCCAACAGAGCACTCATGGAATCCGTGCAGATGAGAACAGAACGGTGACTATTTCGATATATAAAACACAAAGATTTAAAAATGGCATACAATTCAGCCGTAAAAACACTGGTTTCTTTAGGTAAACCAAATTTAAAATTGGATCCTTCCACAACAAAAGCACATCCCACGGAGGCTCCAGATTTAGAGCCATCAGTGTAGATTCGCCCAAATCCGTGAAAGCGAGTGGAGAGGAGCTCATTAAAGGTCCTCTCATATACAAAGTTTGGGGTGGTCGCTTTAGGGAACTTGGCAAGATCAAAATGGCATTTCAGAGGGCGTATTTTCCAGGGAGAAACTCGACCTGGTGATATGGGATAGCCTTTGGCAGCACTATCCCACACGTGTCGAAAACCGATAGCATCCGGATCCCAACCGGCCTTGTATTACGCCATTTGGTTTCATAAAAGACACGGTTAGGGGGATGAAAAACAGGGCGGTAGGCAACATGCTCTGGCATGCAGTGCAGTTTGGACACGTAAGATGCCAGGAGGTAAGACCGCCGGTAAGAAAGAGGGGGCTCACCGGCGTCGGCACAGATGCTGACGACTGGACTGGTACGAAAAGCACCAGTAGCCAGTCGTATGCCAGCATGGTGGACGCTATCGAGCATCTTTAACGCCGAGGGTCTAGCGGAACCATAAACAAAACTGCCGTAATCAAGTTTTGATCTCACCAAGGGTCTATAGAGGCGTATCAAGGTTTCCCTATCCGCACCCCAGGACCGACCGCTAACCACTTTGAGCAGGTTTAGTGCTTTTATAGACCTCGCTTTCAAGTCTTTGATGTGGGGGATCCAAGTTAATTTAAAATCAAATAAAAGTCCCAGAAACTTTACGGTTTCTGAGACTGGAAGAACGGCGTGGTTCATTAAAATATTGGGGGCTGGCTGTATTCCGCGTAATCTATGGAAGTGGACGACCGTCGTTTTGGCTGCAGACAAGCGAAAGCCATTACGCGATGCCCACGACCAAAGATTGTTAACACTCAATTGTATCTGTCGTTCAGCCCTGTGGAGACTTGATGAACTGCAATAAATTGCGTAGTCATCCACAAAGAGGCATAAACGAACAGGTGAGCGCACGTTGTCCACAATACTATTTATCGCGATAGCGAACAACGTACAGCTTAGAATACTACCCTGAGGCACCCCATTTTCTTGAATAAAATCCTCGGATAAGGTGTTATTTAACCTTACCCGAAAGTGTCTATCCGACATAAAATTAGATATAAAAGAAGGAAGGTTTCATCGAAACCCCCAATTAAAAAGTGTTTTCAAAATGCCGTACCGCCAGGTGGTGTCGTACGCTTTCTCCAGATCGAAGAAGACAGCCAAGAGGTGCTGTTTATGGAGGAAAGCGTCACGAGCTGCTGTCTCAAGGCGAACAAGGTGATCCACCGTGGATCGGTTACGGCGAAAGCCACATTGCATATTGGATAGTAGATTGCGGGATTCTAGATACCATATAAGTCTTTTATTGATCATTTTCTCTAATATTTTGCATACACAACTAGTTAAGACTATCGGTCTATAACTAGTTGGCTCTAATTTATCCTTGCCACTTTTATATATTGGGATAACGGTTCCTTGCCTCCACAGTGTTGGGGATTGACGAGATTCCCAAACACAATTGTAGAGGTCTAAGAGGAACGCCCGTCCAGCAGGGGACAGTTGGCGCAACATTTCGTAATGGATATCATCCGGGCCAGAAGTTGTATTGCCCGCCTGGGACAGGGCATAGGTAAGTTCCTCTTTAGTAAAGGGGAGTTATAATCCTCCCCCCGACTTTGGCCAAAATCAATAGTAAGGCGCTCGATGCTGCGCTTATGCACCACGAACTCGTTAGGGTAGATCGCAGTGCTAGAAATAGCGGCGAACATCGAGCCCAATACATTGGCGACCTCCATAGGGGAGGAGTCAAGTGAACCGTTAGACATGAGTGCGGGTATATTATAAATGATATTTTTGCTACTACGTACTTTACGAATGTGATCCCAAACCTTGGTTGTGGGAGTGGAAATAGTAAGGGTAGAAATAAACTGTCTCCAAGACTCTCTTCTGCTTTCTCGAATAATACGGCGAGCTCTAGCACGTAGAATCCGGAATGACTCCAGATTCTCCGAAGTAGGACGTCGATTAAAGATACGCAGGGCTCTTCGACGGTTAGAAATAGCCAGCCGGCACTCCTCGTTCCACCAGGGAACAGGACGGTGGCGCGGGTTTGGCGAGGATTTAGGGATGGATGCCCTCGCCGCCGCTATGACCGTCGAAGTGAATTGCCCAGCCTTAACATCGACGTCGGGAGAATGGGGTTCGTCGAATACGGCGAGCTCGCGGAATTTATCCCAGTTAGCACGTTTAAGAACCCATTGGGGTAACCGTGCTGTACTGGGAGGATCTTGGATTTTTGAAAGCAGAATTGGAAAGTGATCGCTGCCACATAGGTCCGAGTGAACCTCCCAAAGGAAGTGAGCAGCAATCCCGGGGCTACATAGAGCTAGGTCGATGGCAGAGGATACACCATTAAAGGTGGAGAAGTGTGTTTGGGTCCCGGTGTTCATTAACACCAGGTTTCCCGAGACAAGAATATCCTCTACCATCCTCCCACGTGCGTCAGTAATATTGGAGCCCCACACCAGTTTATGCGCATTAAAGTCCCCCAAGATGATATAGGGGGCGGGAAGTTGTATAAAGAGGGCCTCTACGGTCCTCTTAGGAACACGCTCTCCCGGTGGGAGGTAGATGCAACATATTGTTACCTCCAAAGGGAGGGAGACTCTGACAGCAATCACTTGGAGATCAGAAACGATATTAATATTTGTGTGATATATATTGCTTCGTGCGAATATAGCCACACCTCCGCTAGCCCGATCAAAGAAAGGCTTGTCGGTACGATACACATCGTACCCACGAAGCATCGGGTTGTCATTTGGGCGGGAGTGGGTCTCATGCAAACACAAGATGGAAGGATGCAGGGAAGAAATTTGTTGTTTAATTTCATCTACACGAGCATAGAAACCCCTACAATTCCATTGAAGTAGCGTCATAATTAGTTAATATAATATTTAGTTATCCTCGCAATCCATGTCACTATCCCTTAATAAAAAAATTGGTTGAGGGCCTTTTTAGGTCCTCTTGCCTTTCCCAGTCTCTCCTGGACCTCCCGCTTCAGGAGAGGCTTCGCTTTATTTTGGAGAGACTGGGTAGTCGGATCCTTGCGCGAAGGCTTTGTTAAGGCTGTCGAAGCTATCTTAATATTATTTATTTCGGCGGTCACTCGCTGGTCCTTCTTCAAGGCACCAGTGGGACTCGCCTTTACGGCCTCGCCTGTTTCGCCACTCATCCCGGGCTCTGGTGGCCCAAGGCGAGAATGAGCGACTCAAAAGTGGCCGCAAGTAATTTATTTCCCCGAGGAGGGCTCGGGTTTTTCCCCGCGGAGGGCTCGGGGTGTTCCCCGCGGAGGGCTCGGGGGTGTTCCCCGAGGAGGGCTCGGGAGGGTTCCCCGAGGAACCCTCCTGGGTGGTACAGGTGGGGGAGACGACTTAGGTGGTAGTTGTGCTCCTATCGACAATTTCGGCGACACCTTGGTTGGCGCGTTTTCAATACGGATGTCTCGAGCAGAGATTAATGGCACAGGTCGCGATGACGTCTTAGCGAGATTAACTGCGCAATGGCAATCGGACAGTTAATGTTTTGGCTGACTATCTGGCTGTATGATGTTTGGAATACCGGAGCCTGACTAGATGCGTATTCCTTGCGTGCCTGGGCATATGAGATTTTTTTTTCGGATTGAATCTCCAGGACTTTTTTTTCTACCTTCCATTTCGGACAGGCCCGAGACCAGGCCGAGTGTGGACCCTTGCAGTTTATGCAGAACTTCGGAGACTCACATGGTGTTTCGTGAGCCTCTTGTCCACAATCCGCACAGGTCGGCTTACCACGGCATCGCAACTTCGTATGCCCAAATTCCTGACACTGATAACAGCGCCTAGGATTAGGGAAATACGGCCGGACCCTGAGCACGTGGAAGCCTGGCCGGACCTCCTTTGGAAGGGTAGGTGTCGCAAAAGTTAGGATATATGTTCCAGTTTTTTTTATCTTGTCCGTTCTTTTTGGTGCCAATACGGTACACTTCGGTGACGTGTTGGGGGAAAGCTCCTCACAGATATCCTCAATGCTCACGCAGTCGAGGTCATAGCAAGTGACCACTCCCTTGCAAACATTGAGGAACCTGTGAGGTTCCACCTTCACCGGTATATGAGACGTATTGCTCAACGGTATTTCCGATATTGCCATTACTCTTGAGGACTGAATGTCAGTAGTTGTCTGTATCATTATCGTGCCATCACGCAGTTTTCTTATTGAATACGTCCGACTGTGCTACACCATTTATCACTCTCTCGAGGATAAATGGGCTTACTCGCTTTAGACTTTCGTTTTCCTCTGCTCGAGACATTACCAGAAAGCGGGGCCCTGGGCCTCACCACTTCCTGGACCTTTTCCATCGATGGGCCGGACGGCCTTACCCGTTTCCGCCTCTCATCAATATTACGGCCCTGTGAGGGGCCGGGCAGTGAGTTGCCAGCAGGGTTTGGCAGTACGATGCCAGCGGCGACAATATTATCGGCCATGCTGTAATTGGGGACAACCTACACAGTACTCGTATCGTAGACCCAGGGTGATCCAAGTTGGTACTACCACATATGGCCCTGTTAACTGTCCCGACGAGAGGCTCTATACGACGCTCGACATGACAACCTTCGCATAGAGCATCGCCGAGACAGAGGTCGTCGCAGCAAGTGGGTGTAGGAAAGTGCCAATTTTACGTCCGGGCCCTCATGAACGCAACCGATCTTTTCCCAAAGTAGGGTACCCGGTTATTGTCATCCCTAAGGCCCTTCTACTAAGGTATTGCAACCGGCGCACTTTCATTTAGGAGCTCAAGGCAGTGGTATCCAATAATAAACAGAGAAGAGCCGGGTTAGTTGCCAAGGTCGTCAACGGAAAGGCCAAAGGCCTCTGTGCAGGATGAACAGTGGGGGAGAGGAAGAAAAAGGTAAGGATAGATAAAGCGAAGGGGGTAGAGTGAAAAAAAGGGGGAAAGTGAAGGAAGAAGAAAATGATGTGAAAGGAGAGATATAGGATAGGTTTGTCCCACACGAGGTACGTCCTGCACAGAAGCCTCTCCTTTTAGTCGCTTCTTACGACAAGCAGGGGTTACTGCGGACTATTTTAAACCCCGTCCCGCAGGGGGGTCCATGATAATAGAGAAAAATCTAGAAGGCACAGTTTTTATGATTCAAAAAATAGCCCTAGAAACAAAAAAGGTAATCTCCAATTCAAAAATGACGATTCTAAGAAGCAAACCTTGCAATATCCGTGTCGGCCAATCAGAGGAGCTCATTCGGTCATGTGACAAACCTCAATCTTATGTTTAATGTTTAACCTCAATCTATTTGTGTTTTGTGGTGTACTCATATGTGTGTTTTTACCCTGTTTACTTGAAAAGTTAAATTTCTTAACTGTGAAAAGTATTCTTGAATGTGAAATAATATTATGGAAAGTGTTGAGAAAATATCCCCAGTGTCTTCATCTAAGGCAAGAAAGAAGAAGCGTCGCCTGGAAAGTGGAAGCATAACTGTGCTAAGAAGCTTAGGTTAGTTGGTTTATTTTTTTATTAATCGTTAATTTACAGTTAAATAAGAGTGTATTGGCATTAAATTAGGTTATTACAGTTAAGCAGATACGATAAAATCTTACGATTGCTATTTAAATTCACATAAGACTCTAGGTTAGGCTAGCTGATATTCTTAAGCTTGAGATTTGTGCAGCTCTCATTGCTATCTATGGCAATATTTGGCCTCCCTTTTGATGCATAAAACATTACAGAAGGTGTATACCTTGTTTTATTACAGGTATGCATCTCCTGGTCTGCCAATATATCCCAAATGTGGGCATGCAACAAAGAGTTTCCAATGCGCAGCACTGTCAATGAAACAGTGCCTACACTTCCATCACCTATACTATGAAAATAAGGGTCGTGCATATCAAAATAAATTTCTACTTAAATACTATGAAGTTGTGCCTGTAGCTCGACGTAGACCATCGACCAGCTCTCACAAGGGAAAGAGTTTCAAACTAAGTTCTTTCTATGTTCGGAAGAATCTTTTAAAAAAACAGACTTCCTGTATGTCAGAAGGCATTTTTAGGCATTCTAAGATTTACGCGGTCAAGGGTTGATTTTGTTATGAAAACATTTAATAAAAGTGGGAATATTCCTCAAGAAAAACGTGGAGGTGATCATTGCTCCTTCAAACTTGATGAGCAGAGACAAAAGGTGATTGAATTTATCACTTCTTTGTCTGTCACTCTGCCACACAGTCAAAGTAACAGTACCGACGTTGATCAAACACCACAACAAAAACCAAAAACGTACAACACACATCATTGACAATAGAATCAACACTAGTACAACATCTAAACCTATTAAACTTTCCTCTTCATCATTTAATGTAATCACATTTGAGAACTGTATGACCAAAACTAACAGTCCCAACATTATAAAACCCAGTAGCATGGTGTACACCAAAACAATCAACTCCCATTTCCAGCTCAGACACAAAGAAGCCTTAATCAATAATTATAATATGCAAAATCTTGCTTCCGACACACATAGTACAGAGTCCATAGAACAAGTTGGCTTTGTCTCCTTGATACTTGCCGAGCAAAAAAAACACATTTTGAAACGTTGACACAGCTTGATCACCGAGGATGCAAATATATAACAAATAAAAGTAAATATTTTATCTTAAGCACAACACACTCACCACATCAATATACTTCTAATAATAATATCCCGTCGGAGGTTTCTTCTAGACATTTACCCGCAGGTAGGAAAAACCGAAACAATTTCAATGAAAATGTCATCATTGAAACATTTAATCGATGCTATGGGTCTTGTGCTGACGGAAAGATGCCCGAAATGACAAAGAACAGGCTTTATTTAAAGAGTTGGGTTTGAAACAAACTCGAAAAAATAAAAAATGAATTTTAACTTTGATAAGTATATATCTAAAAGAAAAGAAAACGTATATTCCTCAAGCTATTCCCATTAATACAGAAAACCGAATAGGTTCTGAGCCTAATTTAAATGACAAATCATCTTCCACAAAACAAACACAAAACGGTATTGTCGTCCTCAATTATAATAGTTTGTATTGAAGGTGATTGTAGCCTGTACCGCACCGATTTACCGCCTATTGAAAATGAATTATCGTCACAAGAAGACATTGAATCTCCTTTAAAATGTACTCGGGAAATAAATTGTGGGCAGGATAATAAGAACGCAGCTTCAGATAGAAACGTTTCGGAAAAATTAACAGAAAAAATATTTAATTTAGATAAAACATGCTCACCGGGTATTTCTGTTGTTTTTGAAGGCGGGAAAATTTCACGTGATTTATTACGCCAGTACATCAAACAAGAACTTAAAGATGTTGTTTCAATAAATTGTGGGTTATATTTCGAAGAGTGTTATCTATGTGCGTTGCAGTGTTAACCACATTGATTGCCTAAGACAACGTTTCAGGATTGACATAGATAAGGGAGAAGAAACTGTTACATTAAACATACTTTTTGCGCAAACTAATCCCATTTGTTATAATGATTTAAACGAAAATCAATTAATCGATCCAAGACTAAAAAAATATTCAAATTATGAAGGAACGTTTTCAATTCCTATACAGGTTGTTGGGGAGGTGCCTGATCACACTATACGGGACGAGATTGCGAAAGAAATGCTAGCGATTCTAAATATCTACTGTGTTTTTATATTTAAACACATCCGTAGACAAAAAACCGGGAATTGTATTGCGTATGCAAAGTGCAAGCACTCTCAATTTAATAAAGGTTGCAAAATATTCCATTTTGATATTTTCTTTTCAACTTCTCTTGCTACGGTATATGCTCACAGCAAGGGACCTGTTTCTCAGAACCATGATTCAGATAACCGAATATTTACTCAATTGAGAGGGAAAAACGTAAAGCCGCTCAAAACAAACTATTAACGCAAACCCCTAATTCTTATTACATAGAAAATATAAAGAAGCCGATGAAACCGTAGTTTTAAAGGGACACCTTCAGGACATTAAGTCGTTCCCTGTTCTTCAACAAGCTCGTTCGGAAGCTATGGCGCGAAACGATCTAGATAAAAACGATTTTACTGATTTACGCAGTACTATTTGAACCAAAAACCTACTGACAAGTATATTCAACATGTTCAAAGCCCTTTTGGCTTTTACTTGTTTAGTAAAACACAATTAAAAGTGGCCAGTGAGCGTGTACTGAATGAATCTGTTATATTGTACTTGGATGCTACTGGTTCCACCGTTAAAAAACCTAATGACGAACAATGTAAAAGAATCTTGTATTATGCTGGTGTAATACGAGTTAAGGGTTACATATTACCGATTCTTGAATGCGTCTTAAGTTGTCATGATAAACATAGTATTTCAATGTTTCTTCTTTCTTTTCGTAAATTTCTTCAAGGTAATAATATAAAATGGCCATTTTTTTAATTTAGTTGTGGTAGATTGGAGCTGGGCTCTCATTATCACTGTCATAGAAAGTTGGAATAAAACTAGTTTGTTAAATTATTTAAATGTGTGTTTTGACGTGACTACTGGTTCTTTTACCAGTAGAAGCTCTATGAAAAACTTTATAACAGTTCATACATGTTGTGCTCACTTCATGAAAATGATTTCAGTATCATTTAAAAGGTTTAAAATCATTGGTAAAAAGATTTAAAAAAATTATACTTGAGGGAATCGGTGTTATTCTTTTGTGTAAAACGTTCACCAACTTTTCGAACCAATGTAGGAACTTTTTCGTTGTACTAGTGTCGGAGTATGTCACTCAAGAAGTAATTGATGCCTTAAACTCTCTTTCTAGTGAATCACCCATTATTGACGACAATGCCGAGACAAATGTCGATGACCTAGACCTTTATCATAAAGAAACTGGTAGTATATATAAGGATAGTCCATTTTATAAGTATTTTTTTACCTATATATAAAGAAGTAATCCTATCATTTAGCATCAATGGAGGTTATATGCCTCATACAAACGAGTTCATGTGTTATGAATTTGCTGAATATTTTTTAACAAGGTTAGTACCGTTTGCTCCCTTTTGGACAGGCATAATGCTGAGCGCTTGCACTAAATGTGACAACGTTGATCGAGTCAGCAATGCACCCGTGGAGGATTGGTTCAAACAAGTAAAAGTAGAATTATTAAGCAGCATAACTAATTTAAAACCCGGTAGATTTGTTAAAATTTTGCAAGATAGAATGGAGGGTGTATGTAAAGCCATACGCCTTAACATTCCTAAAAAAGCCAAAGAGAACAAAATAAAATAGGTTGAGGTCAACAATCCACTAACTGATGATGAGGATGCGGGTGATCCATTATTTGAAGAATCTTGGAAAATCAGGACAGTTCAAAACACGTATTTTGATCGTTTATTTCTGAAGTCAACCATTCCAGGCCAGTACATTAAAAAAAAAGCAAAAAATTGAAGAAAGTACTAGCGCGAACTCATTACTATTTAACAAGACATCCCATTATATTTCTCAAATTATTCAGAGCCTAACAGTTGCATGCAACGTTCAACTGCTGCACCTGAAGATCCCAACGAAACTGGGAGTCCAGCCATAAAGTCCGAACAAAGTACTTCTAAATTGGTTTCAAATTGTGGTTCAACTATTTTACAGGAACACAACTATTTTTCATTCGAGTCCCCATCGATAAAAATATCCTCTGATGAAGGATCTTACAATGATATTTTTTATGATTTCACGCGACATCGAAACGCCAACTTATTCACATTCAAAATCTAACAACAATGGTTTATTTTTTATCTATATCATATTACTCTTGTTTCATTGAAAATTTCAAGCATATTGTTGGAATTTTTAACTTAATACTAGATAAAAGACGTATTGCCGTTAAGGTTTTTAATACATCGTATGTGAATTTAATGGGCTCTTTATGGATATGTTCGACCTTGATAGATGCGTGCGCAGCAATGCTCATCAAAGAAAGCAATAGAAATGACAACTTTCAACCACGTGGTAAAGAAACTAAATTTACGTCCAAAACACTTACTTTGCTCCATTTCACTTTTGAAAAAAGGTTTGGATTTTGCTGCCTTACAACCTAGATGGCACGCATTGGTGTCTGATGGCTGTAAGTATAGAACAAACACATTTTTAATTCTTTAGTATACAATATAGAAGAAGAAGGAAATAGAGTTTTAAACCCTTTTTTTTATCATTTCTAGCCGAGCGAAATAAAGTCAGTAAGGAACTAGTGGACACAAGCGAATGGCAAGTGCATGAAATGTCAAAATATCCCAAACAATCTGACTCATACAATTGCGGCATGTATGTAATATATTATATGCATTGCAGGGTAATGAACAAAATAGGTGATGCACACTTTGATCCTAAGCATTTTCGCAAGTTATCCAAAACAAGATATTAACATATTCAGAAGAAGTCACAAAGTTGTGTTTGTATTGTGGTGAAGGTAAGACACCAGGTTCATCCAGGGGTTCATGTGCGATGTGTGTAGCCGCTGGATACATTACAAACCATGCTTACTTTATTTGGGAAAATCATACAACGAATTGAAACAGGACTCATTCACATTAATTTGTTATTTGTGCCAAAGAGCGACCAATACTAACTTTCACCCAGATAAATTGCGCCAAAGCTGTGTCACATCACACAATGCGTTTAAACAAGTCTAAAAAGTCTGAAAGTTTTATTGTAGTTAACCTTTATACCAGATAAACGTACAGACATCTATAATGCGAATGCCATTCTAATTAGAAACTAAAATAACCTCCACCAGAGGTCCTCGTCACCAAGAATCTGACAAACGTTTGTGCTTCCTGTCGAATATTTCTACGCACACATCTTTATAAAGTTTGAGCATTTAGTATCATATTTTGTGGACCACCTTAGTCGACTTGTCTCTTCAGGTTCACCCAAATTTATTAAGTGAAAGCGCTGTATTTCTGAAAGTTATATTTTTTTCCAGACCATGTCCTCATCTTACCCCAATGTTGTGTGTATGTGTTTGCATCACATCCTACAACTTGTTTGGGCTATCCGCATATTTACACTCTTGTGATAGCGGGTAATTTTGAAGAAATGTACTCACATTTGTTTGTAAAAATAAAGTAAAACTATTTAGGGAAAACTACCATTAGTAGGCCTACACATGGGTCGGATCAGACCCCCGACATATGTCACCACCGATCAAGAATGTTGCAAGAGCAACCCCCTAGTGAGGGCTGACGAACCTTTATTACACCACGCTTTATTATTTAACTAAACTCATTTGAATAAAATTTTATTTGGATTTATTGCAAACTGGTTCCTTGCTATCAAGTACCAAAAATTCATTAATTTTGTTTCTCGGAAGTACGTATTATTAATAGAATATTATTTCTAAAAATTTCCTATTTAAAGGGTAACAATTTTTCTGAAATATCTTCTAGATAGGTTTACAAAAACGTTAAAACGATGTGTTCTCAATCTCTCCTTTAAGAAATCACAATAATATAGGATGAAGAGAACCGCCTCGGTGGCATAGTTGGCTGACGCACTAGTTTCATGCTAACTAGGCTGCTGTGCACGGGATTGAGGTTCGAATCTCTGTCGGGTGAACTGGGGGTGGTTTTTACTAAATGGTTTTCCAGTCACCCTCCAAGCTAATGTGGGTTAACTTGTTTCTAAATTAAACCTTCCCAATTCCTAACCTATTAGCCTAATTAGTAATTGGCGTATTACCCGAACGGCTAGCAAGACGTGGTGCAAAATTATTATTATTATTATTATTATTATTATTATTATTATTATTATTATTAGTGTTTAGATGCCCATCGACACAATGAGGTCATTAGGGCCTTAGCATTATATGAATACATAGTAAAATCTCCATAGGAGAGAGACAGAATATTCACCTGTTTATATAAACAGATGAAGAGACAATATAAAAATACAATATAAAAAGAATGATTTTCAATATGAGAAAAAAAACACATTTGAGGCACTCCATAGGAGTACTCAAATGGGCTCAAAGTACAATTGAGTGAAGAACCTGATAAAAAAACAACACAGATGTATCACTCTAATAAAAAAAAGATATTAAAACAATATATTAATTAAAAAGACAAAACTAACATGTTAAAATAATTATTTTATTAAAGTTTGTTAAAATGGATAAAACAACAAAACAAACACATTAAAGTATACTAAAATGTTAAAAAGGTCTCAATATGAGATAAAATCCAGATGAGCCACTTTATAAAAGTGACTCAAATGGCACTAAAAAGATTCGCCTGGCGTATAAAATGGAGTAAACAAATAACTCCTTCAGGGCTGTCGCGTAATAAAAAACGAAGGTCACCTTTAAAATCAAGGGCCAGGCGAATAGGGGCATATCTGCGACACTCCACCAAAATGTGGTGCACACTAAGGGGAGCATCGCAAAATTCACACACCGGAGGTGGATCCCCTCTGAGTAAAAATCAGTGGGTTAGAAAAGTATGCCCGACGCGGAGTCTCGTCACGATGACCTCCTCTCTCCTAGACTTTCGTATAGAAGAGGGCCATCGCGACACACCGTCCCTGATGGACCGCAGCTTGTTCTGAGCAGGGGTCGAGTCCCACTGCTCGTGCCAGGTGCGTAAGACTCCACGCCGAACATAACCCTTTAGATCTAAAAACAGGACACCCAGACTCGCCTTCGGAGGCAAGCTAGCTGCCTCCTTGGCTGCCTGGTCCACCAGTTCATTTCCTGGAAGACCAGCGTGACCAGGAATCCAGCAAAAGGCGAGCCCGATGCTTAATGAATCAATTTTTAAAATTTGCTCATGTATCATCTGCACGAGGGGATTCCAGGAATAAAGTGTGGACAATGCCAACAGAGCACTCATGGAATCCGCGCAGATGAGAACAGAACGGTGACTATTTCGGTATATAAAACACAAAGATTTAAAAATGGCATACAATTCAGCCTTAGAAACACTGGTTTCTTTAGGTAAACCAAATTTAAAATTGGATCCTACCACAACAAAAGCACATCCCACGGAGGCTCCAGATTTAGAGCCATCAGTGTAGATGCGCTCAAATCCGTGAAAGCGAGTGAAGAGGAGCTCATTGAAGGTCCTCTCATATACAAAGTTTAGGGTGGCCGATTTAGGGAGCTTGGCAAGATAAAAATGGCATTTCGGAGGGCGTATTTTCCAGGGAGAAACTCGACCTGGTGATATGGGGATAGCCTTTGGCAGCACTATCCCACACGTGTCGAAAAACGATATCATCCGGATCCAAACCGGCCTTGTACTACGCCATTTGGTTTCATACAAGACACGGTTAGGGGGATGAAAAACAGGGCGGTAGGCAACATGCTCTGGCATGCAGTGCAGTTTCGACACGTAATATGCCAGAAGATAGGACCGCCGGTAAGAGAGAGGGGCTCAGCGGCATCGGCACAGATGCTGACGACTGGACTGGTGCGAAAAGCACCGGTAGCCAGTCTAATGCCAGCATGGTGGACACTATCTAGAATCTTTAACGCCGAGGGTCTAGCTGAACCATAAACAAAACTGCCATAGTCTAGTTTAGATCTTACCAAAGCCCTATACAGGCGCATCAAGGTTTCCCTATCCGCACCCCAGGACCGACCACTAACCACTTTGAGCAGGTTTAGTGCTTTTATAGACCTCGCTTTCAAGTCTTTGATGTGGGGGATCCAAGTTAATTTAAAATCAAATAAAAGTCCCAGAAACTTTACGGTTTCTGAGACTGGTAGAATGGCGTGGTACATTAAAATAATGGGGGCTGGCTGTATTCCGTGTAATCTATGGAAGTAGACGACCGTCGTTTTGGCTGCAGAGAAGCGAAAGCCATTACGCGATGCCCACGACCAAAGATTGTTAACATTCAGTTGTATCTGTTGTTCAGCCCTGTGGAGACTTGACGAACTGCAATAAATTGCGTAGCCATCCACAAAGAGGCATGAACGAACGGGCGAGCGAACTTTGTCCACAATACTATTTATCGCGACAGCGAACAACGTACAGCTCAGAATACTACCCTGAGGCACCCCATTTTCTTGAATAAAATCCTCGGATAAGGTGTTATTTAACCTTACCCGGAAGTGTCTATCCGACATAAAATTAGATATAAAAGAAGGAAGGTTTCCCCGAAACCCCCAATTAAAAAGTATTATTATTATTAGTGTTTAGAGGCCCATCGACACACTGGGGTCATTAGGGCCTTAGCATTATACATATAATAGTAAAATCTCCATAGGAGAGAGACAGAATATTCACCTGTTTATATAAAAAGGTGAAGAGACAATATAAAAATACAATATAAAAAGGATGGTTCTCAATATGAAAAAAAAAGCCATGAGGCACTCCATAGGAGTACTCAAATGGGCTCAAAGTACAATTGAGTGAAGCACCTGGTAAAAAAAACCACAGGTGTATCACTAAGAAAAAACAAAATAAACATATTAAAACAATATATTAGTTAAAAAGACAAAACTAACGTGTTAAAATAATTATTTTATTAAAGTTTGTTAAAATGGATATAACGACAAGACAAACACATTAAAGTATACTAAAATGTTAAAAAGGGTCTCAATATGAGATAAAATCCAGATGAGCCACTTTATAAAAGTGACTCAAATGGCACTAAAAAGATTCGCCTGGCGTATAAAATGGAGTAAACAAATAACTCCTTCAGCGCTGTCGCGTAATAAAAAACGAAGGTCACCTTTAAAATCAAGGGCCAGGCGAATAGGGGCATATCTGCGACACTCCACCAAAATGTGGTGCACACTAAGAGGAGCATCGCAAAATTCACACACTGGAGGTGGATCCCCTCTGAGTAAAAATCCGTGGGTTAGAAATGTATGCCCGACGCGGAGTCTCGTCACGATGACCTCCTCTCTTCTAGACTTTCGTATAGAAGAGGGCCATCGCGACACACCGTCCCTGATGGACCGCAGCTTGTTCTGAGCAGGGGTCGAGTCCCACTGCTCGTGCCAGGTGCGTAACACTCCACGCCGAACATAACCCTTTAGATCTAAAAACATGACACCCAGACTCGCCTTCGGAGGCAAGCTAGCTGCCTCCTTGGCTGCGTGGTCCGCCAGTTCATTTCCTGGAAGACCAGCGTGACCAGGAATCCAGCAAAAGGCGAGCCGGGTGATTAATGAATCAATTTTTAAAATTTGTTCGTGAATCATCTGCACGAGAGGATTCCACGAGTAGAGAGTGGACAATGCCAACAGAGCACTCATGAAATCCGTGCAGATGAGGACAGAACGGTGACTACTTCGGTATACAAAACACAAAGATTTAAAAATGGCATATAATTCAGCAGTAAAAACACTGGTTTCATTAGGTAAACCAAATTTAAAATTGGATCCTTCCACAACAAAAGCACATCCCACGGAGACTCCAGATTTAGAGCCATCAGTGTAGATGCGCTCAAATCCGTGAAAGCGAGTGGAGAGGAGCTCATTAAAAGTCCTCTCATATACAAAGTTTGGGGTGGTCGCTTTAGGGAACTTGGCAAGATCAAAATGGCATTTCGGAGGGCGTATTTTCCAGGGAGAAACTCGACCTGGTGATGTGGGGATAGCCTTTGGCAGGACTATCCCACACGTGTCGAAAACAGATAGCATCCGGATCCCAACCGGCCTTGTACTACGCCATTTAGTTTCATACAAGACACGGTTAGGGGGATGAAATACAGGGCGGTAAGCAACATTATTTGGCATGCAATGCAGTTTCGACACGTAAGATGCCAGGAGGTAAGACCGCCAGTAAGAAAGAGGGGGCTCACCGGCGTCAGCACAGATGCTGACGACTGGACTGGTACGAAAAGCACCAGTAGCCAGTCGAATGCCAGCATGGTGGACGCTATCGAGCATCTTTAACGCCGAGGGTCTACCAGAACCATATACAAAACTGCCGTAATAAAGTTTTGATCTCACCAAGGCTCTATAGAGACGCATCAAGGTTTCCCTATCAGCACCCCAAGAGCGACCACTCACAACTTTAAGTAAATTCAAAGCTTTAATACACCTCGCTTTCAGGTCTTTGATGTGGGGGATCCAAGTTAGTTTAAAATCGAATAAAAGTCCCAGGAACCTTACGGTCTCGGAGACAGGTAAAACAACGTTGTTCATTAAAATATTGGGGACTGGCTGTATTCCACGTAATCTATGGAAGTGGACGACAGTCGTCTTGGCCGCAGAGAAACGAAAGCCATTACGAGATGCCCACAACCATAGATTGTTTACAGCGAGTTGTATCTGTCGTTCAGCCCTGTGGAGACTTTATGAACTGCAATAAATTGCGTAGTCATCCACAAAAAGACATGAACGGACAGGTACGTGCACGTTGTCCACGATGCTATTTATCGCGATAGCGAATAACGTAGTGCTTAAAATACTACCCTGAGGCACCCCATTTTCTTGAATAAATCATCGGATAAGGTGTTGTTTAACCTTACCCGGAAGTGTCTATCAGACATAAAATTAGATATAAAAATATGGAGGTTCCCCCGGAACCCCCAATTAAACAGGGTTTTTAAAATGCCGTACCGCCAGGTGGTGTCGTAAGCCTTCTCCAAATCAAAGAAGACAGCCAAGAGGTGCTGTTTATGGAGGAAAGCGTCACGAGCTGCTGTCTCAAGGCGAACAAGGTGATCCACCGTGGATCGGTTACGGCGAAAGCCACATTGCATATTGGATAGTAGATTGCGGGATTCTAGATACCATATAAATCTTTTATTGATCATTTTCTCTAATATTTTGCATAAACAACTAGTTAAGGCTATCGGTCTATAACTAGTTGGCTCTAATTTATCCTTGCCACTTTTATATATTGGGATAACGGTTGCTTGCCTCCATAGTGTTGGGAATTGACGAGATTCCCAAACACAATTGTAGAGGTCTAAGAGGAACGCCCGTCCAGCAGGGGACAGTTGGCGCAACATTTCGTAATGGATACCATCCGGGCCAGAAGTTGTATTGCCCGCCTGGGACAGGGCATAGGTAAGTTCCTCTTTACTAAAGGGGGAGTTATAATCCTCCCCCCGACTTTGGCCAAAGTCAATAGTAAGGCGCTCGATGCTGCGCTTATGCACCGCGAACTCGTTAGAGTAGCTCGCAGTGCTAGAAATAGCGGCGAACATCGAGCCCAATACATTGGCGACCTCCACAGGGGAGGAGACAAGCGAACCGTTAGACATGAGGGCAGGTATACTATTAATGGAATTTTGGTTACCACTTAATTTACGTATATTGTCCCAAACCTTGGTTGTGGGAGTGGTAATTGTAAGGATAGAAATAAACTGTCACCAAGAATCTCTTCTGCTTTCTCGAATAACACGGCGAGCTCGAGCACGTAGAATCCGGAATGTTTCCAGATTCTCCAAAGTTGGACGTCGATGAAAGAGGCGAAGGGCCCTTCGACGATCAGAAACAGCCAACCGACACTTCTCGTTCCACCAGGGAACAGGACGGTGGCGCGGATTTAGGGATAGAAGCACTCGCCGCCGCGATGACCGTCGAAGTAAAATGCCCTGCCTTAATATCGACGTCAGGATGTTGGGATTCACCAAATACAGCGAGCTCGCGGAATCGATCCCAGTCAGCACATTTAAGCACCCATTGGGGTATCCGCGCTGTACTGGGAGGATCTTCAAGTGGTGAGAGCAGAATGGGATAATGATCACTGCCACATAGGTCCGAGTGGACCTCCCAAAGGAAGTGGGCAGCGATCCCAGGACTACATAAGGTTAGGTCGATGGCAGAGGATACACCATTAAAGGTAGAGAAGTGTGTCTGGGTCCCGGTGTTCATTAACACCAGGTTTCCCGAGACAAGAATATCCTCTACCATCCTCCCACGTGCGTCAGTAATATTGGACCCCCACACCAGGTTATGGGCATTAAAGTCCCCCAAGATGATATAGGGGGCGGGAAGTTGTATAAAGAGGGCCTCTAGGGTCCTCTTAGGAACACGGTCTCCCGGTGGGAGGTAGATGCAACATATTGTTACCTCCAAAGGGAGGGAGACTCTGACAGCAATCACTTGGAGATCAGAAACGATATTAATATTTGTGTGATATATATTGCTTCGTGCGAATATAGCCACACCTCCGCTAGCCCGATCAAAGAAAGGCTTGTCGGTACGATACACATCGTACCCACGAAGCATCGGGTTGTCATTTGGGCGGAAGTGGGTCTCCTGCAAACACAAGATGGAAGGATGCAGGGAAGAAATTTGTTGTTTAATTTCATCTACAAGAGCATAGAAACCCCTACAATTCCATTGTAGTAGCGTCATACTTAGTTAATATAATATTTAGTTATCCTCGCAATCCATGTCACTATCCCATAATAATAAAAATTGGTTGAGGGCCTTTTTAGGTCCTCTTGCCTTTCCCAGTCTCTCCTGGACCTCCCGCTTCAGGAGAGGCTTCGGTTTATTTTGGAGAGACTGGGTAGTTGGATCCTTGCGCGAAGGATTTGTTAAGGCCTTCGACGCTTTTTTCATATAATTCTTTTCGGCGGTCTCTCGCTGGTCCTTCTTCAAGGCACCAGTGGGACTCGCCTTGGCGGCCTCACCTGTTTCACCACTCATCCCGGCCTCTGGAGGCCCAGAGGCGAGGGTGAGCGACTCAACAGTGGCCGCACGCAATTTATTTCCCCGTGGAGGGCTCGGGGTAGTTTCCCGAGGAGGGATCGGGGGAGTTCCCCGAGGAGGGATCGGGGAGTTCCCCGAGGAGGGATCGGGGGAGTTCCCCGAGGAGGGCTCGGGCAAATTCCTGGCACTGAAAGCAGCGCCGTGGATTGAGAACGTATGGCCTGACTCTGAGCACATGGAAGCCTGCTCGAACCTCCTTTGGGAGGATGGGAGTCGCAAAGGTGAGGATATATGTATCCGTCTTTTTCTCTTGTCCGTTCTTTTTGTTAATGATACGGTAGACCTCGGTGACATGCTGGGGGGAAAGCTCCTCACAGATATCCTCAATGCTTACACAGTCGAGGTCATAACAAGTGACAACTCCCTGCAATCATTGAGGAACCTGTGGGGCTCTACCTTCACCTTTATATTTGCCATATTACTCACCGTATTTCGGAGATCGCCATAATATTTGTGGATTGAGTGTCGGTCATAGACTGAATCATAATGGTGCCATCACGCAGTTTCCTTATTAAGACGTCAGATTTTGCTGCTCCATTTATCACTCTTTCGAGGATAAATGGGCTGACACGTTTTAGATCTTCACTTTCATTCACTCGAGACATCACCAGGAAGCGGGGCTGGGGCCTCACCACTTCCTGGCTTTTTATCAAAACAGGGCTGGACGGCCTTACCCGTTTCCGCCTCTTATCATTAATACGGCCCTGTGAGGGGCCGGGCAGTAAGATGCCAGCAGAACTTGGCAGTACGGTGCCAGCGGACAGTAAGGTGTCAGCTGTGACAATGGACTCAGTTATGAGTGGGAGGACAACCTGCAAAAGTACTCGGATCGAAGACCCAGGTTGATCCCAGTTGGTTCTACCTCATAGAACTCTTAACTCTTAACTCTTCCGACGAGAAGCTCCATACGACGCTAGACATGACAACCTTCATATGGAGCATCGCCGGAAGAGAGGTCACCGCAGCAAGTGTATGCAGGAAAGTGCCAATTTTACGTCCGGAACCCTCATGAACGCAACCGGTCTTTTCTCAAGGTAGGGTACCCGGTTGTCATCTCTAAGGCCCTTCTACCAAGATATTACAACCGGCGCACTTTCACTCAGGAGCTCAAAGCGGTGGTATCCAATATAAACCCGAGAAGAGCCGTGTTAGATGCCAAGGTCGTCAACAAAGGGGCCAAAGGTCTCTGTGCAGGATTCAATGGCAGGGGAAGGAAAGAAAGAAGGAAGGAAGAAGTAAGGAAAGAAAAGGTGGAAGAAGGAAAATAGAAAGAAAAGGAAGAGGGAAAGAAAAAGAAAGTGAAAGGAAAGATGTAGGATAGGGTTGTCCTGCACGAGGTACATCCTGCACAGATGCCTCCCCTTTTAGTCGCCTCTTACGACAAGCAGGGGATACTGCGGGACTATTCTAAACCCCATCCCGCAGGGGGTGTGGTGCTAAAGAAATTATAAAAAAAAAAAAAATATGATGTACTCCATTTGTCCATTTCTTCACTCTGCAATAACCATCACAATCAAATATTCCAGTAAGACCGACCATCGCTCGGGTAAACCCTAAAGATTAATAAGACGAATCAGATACAATTTAATTAAGAATCAAAATATGAAATCTCTACATTTCCCACAGTTGAGTTTTCCTAAAGTCATTACCTAGTTAAATCTCTTTCTTGAACCACTAACCGGTGGATAGCCCAATTTTATCAAAATCCTAATTCCTGTTTTCAAGACAAAAGTTATATAATAATAATAAAGTTATATATCATTATACAGGTATGGAAACAGAACTATGAGAATGACTCGTTATTTAGTATAGGATATATTGAGCACACACTTTTTAAAAAGGTTTGTCAACTCAAACTTAGACCATGCAACCAACGATTTGGGTCAAACCTATACTAAATCTCCTCGAATATAATTGTCTAATAAATCGTAATATTGTTTCCTTTATTGAATAATTTCGAATCCCATTTTAATAACGTGAGAAAGGTTTACTCATCATTTGCATATGTATTGTTTTTAACGGGGATTGTACTTATTACTTTCGCTGGAACACGTTAATATAAATAAAATAAATGCACATACACGTGTTATAAACTCTATTTATTGATGAGATAGTTTAGTGGGGAAGATGGTTCCAGTTTCTATGCTCGATTAATAAGATAGGTCATCGACATTTTAGAAGTCTAAAGAAACACAGGAATTACATTTTAAATATGACTTTCAAAGCTTTGAGATGGCATGTCGATGCTTAGATCTGCCCAGAGTAGTGTTTAGTAGCATGCCACCCCAGAGTAGAGTGTAGTAACATGCCACCTCAAAGTTTCTACCATTATGAAACTGAGTTACCGCCCTCCGGAAAGATTTGCTCAAACACATGTACCTTTTTTATATTACATTTATCTTCTGTAGAACATTAATTTTATAATTTCACTGCTTTTCTGTTACGTTGGTTGGCTTACAAAATAATAGTATTACGATTATATATTTAGAATTTAAAAAAATATCAGTTGTATTTAAACACCAACCAAATGTAAATAATATATTCTCAGTGGTATTGATGTGTCGAGGGACAGCCACCAAAAATATTATTTTAGTCATGAAATTAGCTCTAGTATCTTTTTGATTATAAAATATCTGTAAGCGTGTTGCAAGCTCAATAAATAACTTTATTGGAGTCATATTTTTCCCGTATTAATTTTTAATGCATTTAAAATGCTATGGACAACAGAATCTGAGATTCCTTTAGTATAGGACATACAATCTGTACGACCACTGAATACATTATTATCGTGAGTGGACTTTTATCAGTTGTATAATCAATTTTTCCCGTTTAATTCAAACAGTTTTACTTGAAACAAATGTATTCACAGACTAGGACTTGTTTCTAGCCTCCCTATTATAATAATTATAGTATATTACAACACTCATTTATTGTTCTCAAGCTAGTTCAATTCATATTATTACACTAAACTTCTTTCATCAGCCCTCTTTACATAGAAATAATGTACCGGTAACTAAAATGTATATACGCATAGAATAAGAATGGGTCTAATATAATTTCTCGGTATAGGTTATGTATATATGTTGTTGTCTGATACGAATGAATCCATACTGGTACATTATATTTATGTAGATATGTATATTTATGTAGATGCATCTTCATTGTTGGTTGGTGTGTATATAATATAATGTATATATTATGTATGTTATGTTGTTGCGTAGTGTGTATTTATTTATCCAAGCACGTGTGTTTATAATCTAGCACTGATTTTTATTTAAGAGAATGGTACTCCTTTTGCTTGTTTTATTTCCTTACACTTAAGAATACATCGCTTTGTGTGGGAAGCACAAGTTTCCCGTTAAATTAGTTTTTGAATTATTTGGTTTGGTTTGGATCATAGTTAAACTATGAAATTAGCGAGTTATTTTAATACTACTATTTTTTTTTTAATAATTAAAAGTATCTATGTAAGCTTACACGTAATATTAAATTTAGTTAAAAATACAGTTTTAAAAAGGCACCATATAAAATTATTAAAAATTGTTTATTCAACTGCCTTATGATTGATGGAATGATCAGCAAAGATGTTATGATGTTAAATACGGCCATAACTGCGACAAGCTATATTTTTTAGATTTGAAAAACGGCATCAGGACACGGGAATTAAAACCTTAATGTACTTCTCGACTTCCACACGTCCATCACAGAACCTGCCTTAAAATATGAGTGAAAAATGACCCTGAGCATGGAAGGATTCCAGAATATCTCAGTAATGAGAGCATTGACGTAATAGGTCAAAGGTTCCGGGTTTGAGACACATGTCAATTGTCGAGGTGTCATTTAATACATTTAAATAATATGTTCTATTATTGAAGACCAAGCATCACTCGGCAAAATCACCACGATTAATAATGTAAGACGAATCTTAGACAAATCAACTAAGAATCAAAAGTTGAAATCTTGACATCTCCCTCCTTAATAATTTTTACTAAAGTCAAGATCTCGCTAGATCCAATTTCTCGCACTCGGTAACGGTAGATAACACAATTTCATCAAAATCCTTAGGCCCGTTTTCAAGTACAAAATTTACATTACATTACGCTACGCACATACACTTTAAAAGAAAGGTTAGAAGTATTAAAATGTTCAAATATAATAAAAAGCATTAATTTCAGATTAATTAGTTTTTAAAATCGAATAAATCGAAAGATTTATTTTATTTTCAATTACGTTTTAAGTGAAACGTTGCAGTTCTGAGGTACAGATAAATATGGACAAACAAAGATACAAATGCCAGTTTTTATTAAATTGAGGATGGTAATATAATATATTTGAAAATTAGGTTGTAAGATATTAGGGATATCGAGGTATGTTGAACGTTTATATATATATTAATAAAATTGTATAAATATCCCGAAATATTGGTATGTCTAGAAGTTTGTATTCATTTAATTTAGTATGTTGTTATATTAGTGTGTTATTTTGTTTATATACTAAGGGGTGTTGGTATTACTTATCCACGCTTTGATGAACCTTTTATTTATGATCAAATTAAATGCTATAATAATAATTGACATAATCTGTTAAAAGTGAGATCTGAAGAACACATACAATGTATATAAGTACGTAGGAATATAAACATTAAATTTTAGAACTGTCAATAAAAATTCTTCAACTGGTGGTTGGTCTATATATTATAATATTTGTCTACGTGTATTTAGATAATTACAGTAAGCTCATTTCTATGTGTAGATCTTTTGTAAGGTGTTGGTATTGTGGCATGTGTTTATATGTATGTAGATATGGTTGTATGGATATTCGATGTTTCATGAGTATTTTAGTTACATGATATGTTTAAATTTATATATTATGGTATGTTTTACGAATGTATGTATATAGTACCTAATATGCGTGCACACTTGCATGTATGTAGATGTATATGTTAAATTATTGATAGTCTACTGACCCGCCTCGTGACGTAGTTAGATAACGTGTTAGAATCATGTTGAGCCAGAATGCCACGTACGGGGAGATCGAGGTTATAATCTCGGTCGGGTGCACTGGGGGTGCTTTTTCCTAAATAGTTTTCCACTCTACCTCCACGCAAATGTGGGCGTACTACTCTTCACACTTAAACTTAGACTTATACATAATAATATGACAATACATTTTATTGAAGACTACTGTGGAATAGGCGTACTGGGGACACCACATTAAAAAAAACACCATATACTCTACCTCAAAAGGTGGTGTGGAAATGAGTATGTATATTATAGCATATTGTTTAAATAATAGTACAAAATGTATTATTGTAGTATTGTATTATTACATTTAATTGTCTCTAGATAGTTAATTCCGTGGTGGGCAGGGAAAAGGGGATAAGTCAATAATTTGCTAAAATGAGCTATATGTGCTATTCAACTAAAAATGTATCTTTCTAAGTGCAGGCAAAAAGGAATAAGTCATATACACACCATTAATGCTCCACAGATATTCCTATTAGTAATGTGTCATAAACTTTAGAATATTTGTTCAGGCAAAAAGAAATATTCCCTATACAACCTTTTGCTTGATTTTAAGGAATGATAGTTTGTGCATGCATAAGGAAATAAGTCTACTTGTTCCCTTTTGCTTGAACACAATATAATATTAACCTTGTCAATGATAGGTATTTTGCTATTTTTAAAGTAAAATTATATCTATCTCTTTGATCATTATACACATTATAGAAACACTTGACTAGTCAAGAAACAGCTGTTTTTCACATTGCCAACCTAACAATTTTGTATGCTGGTTATCATGACTAATGGTTTACTATACTTTTCTTTATAATATTTAAATATATTTTGTATGAACTACAATGAGTGCAAGAGCCAATTTCATGAAGCAACTTAAAGCATCAATATATAAAGCTGAAAAAGTAAATGCTTGTTAAGATTTTTAATTGAAATATACAATAAATTATCCAATTTGTATAAATGAAACTAACCTCACTTGTAAAACTATTACTTAACTGTCTTATATTAATGCTTTATCTAATTAACTAAAACAATCTACCAAAATCCCAGTAAAACTCTTTTCATAATTTTAAATCCTAATTCCAAATCAGGCCTATTATAAAAAAAACTTGTGACTAGGCCTATTAATCTACTACAAATAATCAAGATGCTGTGCACAAAATATTTAAAACTGCTTCTTTTCATTCACTTATGTCTTTATTAAAATTGATTTAAGTAATTATCTTTATTTGTTCCTAGGACTATCATAACCTATCCATTATTACCTTGGTTGTAGGCTGGCTAAACTACTGCCAAATACCCTTAATACAAAAATAACATAACAAAAACCGACCACAGTTTCATTATTGTAAAGAATCTAAATATAAAGTACCAATTCAAAAATGTTTATTTCAATTTGACTAACATAATGCTTTTCACTCTGATTTAAACATATCTAAGAAAGTGCAAACACCATTGCGGTCAAAGCATCGGATGCTTATTCTTAAGGTTTCAGGCTATATAGTTGGTTTAGAAATACTTTTTGATTTATTTATGTATATATTTGTACAAAACCGACATTAACTTAACCTGATTAAGTTTGACCGCAAGATAATAAACTAAATTCTAAGTTTCCATTTTAACAGATATTGATGTGTTACCCAACTCTTTGAGAGGTACCATTCCGGAACCTTCCACTAGTGAGACACTTTACCTTAAAACTTCAGATGAGGAGGCAAGTACCAGTGCCCAATTTATTACAGCTCACAACATCTCCGTGAAAGATGAACTGAAGTCTATAATAGATGAGTCTATTAATGACTCTGAAGAAGTAGCCACACTTTATCTAAGTCTATCAGAATGTGATGATGAAGATTTGGACCCTGATTTTATTATGAATAATAGTTATTTTGGAGAAACAAGTGATTCAAGTTCACAGTCTAAATCCTCTGCATTACCTCCAAAGCAAAGAAGGAAAAATATGCATAATCATCCTGAAAGTGAGTATAATGAAGCAGCTATTTCAGAAACAAATAAAACTACTTTATTATATACATGCAACGAGGATCTAATTCAAAATATTGAAGAAGACGTAGACTCTGAGACTATTAGGACACATTTTTTAGCTAGACGTAGACTCTGAGACTATTAGGACACATTTTTTAGCTAAGCGTTTGGAAAGAAAAGCCAAAAGAAATTCCGGAGAAGCTTATGTAACGGCAAAAGGAAAATCTGTCCGCCAAAAAGCAATACAACCATTTAAAGAAAATTGTGTGAAAAAATGCAAAGACAAAATCACAGAAGAAAACAGAAAGATGATATTCAATGACTAGAGGTTTGAAAAGCTATAATCAGAGAGTAACTTTTGTTGCTGGACTCATACAATGCAAAAAGAAGAAGTCTGAGAGAAAAAGGACAGACAAGCCTGAGAAAATGAAAAATAGACAGTTTACTTTTACTTAGACACTTGGAAGTCAATGGAGAAAGATGTGAAAAAATGTTTCATGGCCACTTTGGATGAAACTCCAAAATTTGTTTACAATGTTATGCAAAAAAAAACAAATCAAAGAGTACAGCTGGGACTACTCAGAAAGACAAACGTGGGAAGCATGCACCGAAAAACAAAACCTCTACTTCAGTTATCGATGAAGTTAAGAATCATTTTCTTTCATTCAATGGTTATGAAAGCCACTACTCCAAACCGGATTATGCACAAAAGTATTTCTCTGGAGATTTGAGTTTAAATAAAATGTATGAACTTTACTTGGAGAAGCCAGATGACACATGCAACACCTGTGATATGCTTATTATGCAGAAAAAGATTGCTAGTATAAAATCAGAAATTGATAAAATAGAATCAAAACTGATCCAGCACCAAAGTGAACAACAAAGAAAAGGTGTATTCCTTTGATTTACAACAATGTCTCCCTACTCCACATTAAAAAACTTCTGTGGTATTTTATAAGAGACAATTGTATACTTTTAATCTAACCATTCATGACTGTACAACAGGAACACCTTATTGCTATATGTGGCACGAAGGTATTGCGGGAAGGGGAGGTAATGAAATAGCATTTTGTTTGTACAAACACATTCTTGAACACGTCCCACATGGTGTAGAGCAGATAACCGGTTTACTCAGATACATGTGGTGGACAAAATAAAAATAATATGTTTGCTACCATGTTTCAACCTGCACTGGGATTCCGGATCTTTTAGCACTATCGTTCGTGGGGTTGAGAGACAATTGTCTCTCTATGCAAGCCAAGCGCGATTCCGGATCTGTGGTTGAGCGAGTTTCTGAATGATAATTATCTTTCACCAACAAGAAATGTAGCGAGGGTTCTGTTAGCTCGCGGTATGGATTAAAATATATCTTTACGACGGTAAGTAAAAGTTTGCACGTCATATTATTAATGTTATATTTGTGTTATTTATGACTGTGGAGAGTATAATATAACACTCGTATGTATTAATAAAAATAGTTTCTTTCTATTTATACTAAATATAAAACCAAGCAACGCTGATATTAATATAAAATGTGATAATCTAAGTGTTATGAAGAGGTTATGTGCTACATTGGTTTCAGTAACTACACAATTATTATATTCTATTTCTACCACAATGTGCATTAAATGACTAAAAAAATTAACCCAAACCTAAAATAACAAATAATAACATCTATAAGAGCAACCAAATATAATCCAATTATGTTTTAAGCTAAGAAATTAAACAGAAACATCCGTTTAAAATATTTATACTAAGTTTAATAAATCATGTTTATATACAATAATGTTAAGTTAAAACACCAAATATTTGACACTCTTTTTAAGGTATGAATAATGTAAGCAAGTTTGGCAAATGAAAAGCGTTTAAAAGGTATCTAACTTTTATAAAATACGATACATAGCGCCCAAATCTATAATATTTAAGGTAATCTATTATTATAACTGTATTATTATTAAAGTTTGTGCATACTGTATATTTGTATTTAAAACCTATAATATTATAACTGTATTATTATCTAAGTTTGTGCATACTTTATATTTGTATTTAAAACCTATATGTTAAAACCATATCCTAGGCCTACTTTATATTATGCTACAACTAGCAAAGGGGGATAGTACGCAAAGAGGACAGAAAGCTCTTCACACTTACAATGTCCTATTAAAGTAAACACTTTTTTTAACATCTGTGTTTTTAGCTGTACGATCAATTTATTTGTGTGTTTTCAAGCAATAACTCACTGTGTGTTCATTTTTTATAGCTGCGATCATGGCTGGAGGGTACTTGGGTTGGATCTTGGATGTTGATGAAGATATGTTGTGGCGTGACCGATTAAGAGTGCAACGAAGAAGATTAAGGGATGCTTCAGACCCCTTTGATATGCATGAGGAGCAGTTTACAAATTTATTTCGTATCTCCCATGACATGGCAAGGGATCTGATTGAAGCCTTGAGACACCGCTTGCAAAAAGAACGCTCTAATGGCATTTCTGTTGAAGTACAGGTTTGTCATATATTTTTTGTTACTTATTTGGGTGGGAGCAATTACACTAAATCTAAATTTAAAATCGCTCAAGGATTTTATTTTTAATTTTGGCAGAGGGCACACACTAAAAAAATAGAATCATTTTAAAATTATTTTTGTAAATTTTCAAACCTATATCCTAACCTTATGTGAATAGAAACATTTTGTTTTTATTACCATAAGTTTAGTCAACGCATATTAACTTTTCTTTTAAATAATATACAAATAATATTTTTTTAGAAGAGTGAGATAAATATAAATTAGTATAAAATAAATATATTAGCTTTATTTTATCTCTTTAAGGAAAACTTCTTTTCGCGGTATTTTGTTATTATATTTGGAATAAGTTACAGGAAAGTTGGATAGAAACATATAAAAGGGAACAAACACAATATGGCTTTTATAATGTGAACTGTGTTCTTCTTTTCATTGTAAAGGCCATATTGTGTTCATCCCTTTTATATGTTTCTATCCACCTTTCCTGTACCTTCTTACAAATATTAGTTTTATTTTAGTAATCATTAATGCTGTGTTAATTTGTTTGTTAAGGTTCTTGCTGCAGTAAGATTTTATTCTGTTGGCTGCTATCAGTGCGCAATAGGCCAGGATTGGAGTCTTGCTTTAAGCCAAACCTCGGTGTCTAAAGCTATCACCGCTGTCACAGAAGCTATTAACATTGTGCTTCTACGCCAATGGGTGAAATTCCCAATGACAGCTGTGGAGCGGCAAGAAGCAAGAAACAAATTTCGAGATGCCAGACAACAATTTTTTGGTGCCATAGGTGCAATTGATTGCAGCCACATTTCCATTTTGGGACCTCAACTTCACGAGTAAGGGACCGTGAATCATCACGGATATCATTCACTAAATGTTCAGGTGGTAAGTTTTCAAAATTACCAAATATTCTAACCATTACTTGTGCTTAAGAGTTGTAAGGAGTTGGTGTTTTAGTAGGGAACTTTGTGATTAATTTTAAATTAATATTTTATCTATTAAATTGGGTATCATAAAAAACTTCAAATGAATGATGAATAGCAATTAAATACAATATTTTTGGACTAATTTGAAATGTTGGTTACAATATTATTGCAGTATTTTTTTAAATGTCGACCTCAGTTTTCTTGGGGTAAAGTTCTTGCATCAGTAGCCAATGTTTGTGCACAACCAACGCATACTGTAAATTCATTACTTGGGACAAGCAAACTCAGAAAACAGGAGTCGCAACGAGTTTGTTTATTTATGAAAGTAATATTTATTTTCACAGATTTGTGACCCAGACCTTCACATTTTGAATGTGAATCCAAGGTGGGGAGGTTCCAGGCACGACGCCTTCATTTGGTCATCTTTGCCAGCACACCGAGTGATGGAAATATGGCATAACAGAGGAGAAAGGCACACTTGGCTTCTTGGTAAGTTTTTGTAATATTTTATGTAAAATAATAATGTAATTTTAAATTGTAAGCATTTTAGCATGTATTAAAATCTTTGTCAACTAATTTGTAGTATTTAGTAAACACAATAGCCACACTTGTTCCTGCCTTAGAATTTAAAACCTTCTCCTAGATAATAGCCTAGCACATTGTGAGTGTGAAATCTAATAACAATAAAGTGTCAGTTCAACCTAGTTATTTTAAAACTGGTATTGTAATGTTGTATTATGAGCACAATTCTACATTATAGTATATGAAATATTAATATGTTTGACGTTTATCATTTGAATATAGGCCTACAAGTTTATCTGTCATGTTTTTTATTTTCACAGCCAATAAATACCCATACTAACTAAATACATTTAATTACTGTAATAGGGTAGGGATGAGAAAGATAAGTTTGAACAAATTTACACACTATTTAAAAAAAACTTTTATTTTATACTAATACAAATGTAAATTCTCACTTCATTTCAGGTGACTCCGGGTATCCATTAGAACCATGGCTAATGACACCCATCACACACGCACAGCCAGAGACTCCAGAGTTTCGGTACACTGAGGCTCATTGTAGTGCTCGAAATCCAATAGAGCGATGCTTTGGAGTTCTAAAAAGTGTGTGGAGGTGTTTGTCCAAGCAAAGGGTTCTCATGTATAACCCACAAAAAGTTGGAAAGATTGTGAATGCGTGTGCTGTTCTTCACAACATGCGCCTTCATTACAATCTTCCAGTCATCGAAGAAGAAGATGAGGTGCCTCCTCCTCAACATGTAAATGCCATAGATATTGTGCCACAAAGGGGTCGATTCGCAGAGGCGAGGAGAGTTAAAGCAGCAATCATCCATCAACATTTCACATAAGCTGCAGTGTTTTTCCTTAAATCCTCTTACACAGCCTGGGTTTAATTGCCTGGGAAGAAACCATCTGACACTGTCTGGGCTTAACCGCCTGGGCAGAAACCATCTGGGCTTAACCACCTGACACCGTCTGGGCTTAACCGCCTGGGAAGTAACCATCTGGGAAGAAACCATCTGACACCATCTGGGCTTAACCACCTGGGCAGATACCATCAGACACCACCTGAGCTTAACCACCTGGGCAGATACCATCTGACACCACCTGAGCTTTAATCACGTCAACAGATACCATCTGACACCACCTGGTCTTAACCATCTGACACCACCTGGGTTTAACCGCCTGGGCAGAAACCATCTGACACCGTCTGGGCAGTAACCATCTGACACCGTCTGGGCTTAACCACCTGGGCAGAAACCATCTGACACCGTCTGGGCTTAACCACCTGGGCAGATACCATCTGACACCACCTGAGCTTTAATCACCTCAACAGATACCACCTGGTCTTAACCATCTGACACCACCTGGGTTTAACCGCCCGAGCAGAAACCATCTGGGCTTAACCGCCTGGGCAGAAACCATCTGGGCTTAACCGCCTGGGCAGAAACCATCTGGGCTTAACCGCCTGGGCAGAAACCATCTGACACCGTCTGGGCCTAACCGCCTGGGCAGTAACCATCTGACACCGTCTGGGCTTAACCACCTGGGCAGATACCATCTGACACCACCTGAGCTTTAATCACCTCAACAGATACCATCTGACACCATCTGGGCTTAACCGCCTGGGCAGAAACCATCTGACACCGTCTGGGCTTAACTGCCTGAGCAGATACCATCTGACACCGTCTGGGCTTAATCACCTGAACGGATACCGCCTGGACTTAATCGTTGAGAAAAAGCCAGCTGACACTGTTTTGACTTAACTGCCTGGATCATAGCTACAGTAATGCAGCCATAGATGGTTCCAAGCCCATTTTGAGAAATGCAGAGGAATGTACAAATGGTCTAACATCGCTATTAATGCTGAATGATGTCGAGCTTCTTCAATGCTAGGTAACGCTGTCTTGATCTCGACAACAAGTTTGAATATGTAGGGTGAGAAACTGAACATGGAATAGCACATGCATTGTAACAGTGCATAAATAGTTTGATTTTCTTGAAATATGAAAGATATTTTGTGATCCTTATTCATATTGAGATTTAATTCTGATTTTTAATATCCTTTGATTTTATAACTATAAGTTAATAAACTAAACCAAAGTTTTCAAATTTGTAACTGTTATAATATATATGATAAATTTGAAGTGAATCTTAACCAAAACAATGCACTTACTATTTAAATATTGAATATAATTAAAGGCATACTTCAATTTTAAAGTGAAAGATTTACTTTACTATACTTTACATACTAAGACTTAGAACAAAAATTAGGTAGTTAGTTTAGTATTATTTCATAAGGTGTTATTTTTTCGAAACCATTATAATAATATATATTGTCAATTCATCTTTGATTCGCACAGGCATAATGATTTAATTCTAAAAGATTAGAAATGGTATAACGTTGTATAGTGGCAAACAACCTAAATGCCTTGGAAGGGAGGTCATGGAAGTTAAATAAGTTAAAAATAAAGAAAACAAGGCCCAAAATCTTCTTAATTTTTATTTTGAGCATCTTCCATTATTTTTTTATCCTCTACTGTTGAACAAAGTTTTTGAACAAGTTTCTTAATAGAATTCATCACCACAGTTAGCCCCTTTATTGCGGAAGTCTGCTCGGATATGTTTTCTGCCATAATCTGGAATCAGTTTTAAGGTACACTTTGAACAGGGATTATAATAGCCAAAATGTTTACAAAAACACTGTTGCATAAAACTATCCTTTACCATAACAAAACATTATAATAAACTATATCTTTTTGTTCGTCTTATGCTTATAGACACATACCCTTAGGACCTCTGTTTGCCCGGCTTGGAGCTCAGCAAACTGTTCACGAGACTCCTGGATTGTGGACCGTAGTCGCTGTATTTTGGGAGCTGCATCAAATAAATACGAGTACACATAAATGTAGGAAAATATTTTTTGTCAAATGCTCAAAATTTTGAGTTTTAAGTCTAAGATATGTGATTCAGTTTCAAACATTCAACCAAAGTTATCAATTTTAATAATAAAGAAGTAATTTTTAGCTATTGTTTTGTTGGTTTTATAAAATGTTTACATACACTTTTGTGTTGCCTTTATCCTTAAGTTAAGTCCTGTGCAAAGCACCTATATAATACTGAATATTTACAATATAGGCCTAAGACTGCAGTTCGGGAACTGGTGGTGTAAAGCCTTGATTTGATCGTTAAGGTTTACTTCTGTCTGATGGTAACATAAACGATTGTTTAGCTTTGATTGGTAAGGTTTTTACATCTTTGTGGGGTCCCTTTTTCAGAACGTCTGCGTTTTAAAGAAGGTGAAGCTGATAGGGCTGACAAATTCTTCACTACTGGTACTGTAACAAATAAAATGAATAACTGGAGTCAATAAAATCTAATGAAATAGAGTTTATATAATTGTTTTATGTAATGAAACTTAGTGTTGTATAAATAAAATATATGTTGAACATTCTATATTGTTTTAATATGGTTAATTTTATCTTTGACCCCAATGTTACCTATTAAACCATCGTGTGTCTCTATCTTCACAACTTTCCAAGCATTAAAACTTTTTTTTAATGGATTAGATTTTATTTTACTTTTGTATCTTTTTTTAGGCCTAGCTCATGCATGCTTGAAATATTGTAGTGTAAACATTTTACTAGGATTTTATATGCATTTGCAAGTTAAAAAAAAGGATGTTCCACCTTACAGTGGGACTCCTGAACTTAACCAACCATACAAGAGGGGGCCAGCTGTATTAACATTTGAAACACTTGGATAGGGGTGGATGGATATGGATGAAAATTCAATTTTGCTATGACTCATTATCATGACTTGACTGCCACTAACCCACCTATAGTGCAGTACTTTACAATGGGGTTTAAATGAACCTTTGGTTTATTAATTAAACCAGTTATTTTACATGTATCGTAAAAAAACTCACATGTCTCAACCTGACCATAAACTGGGTCATCTGGGTCCTGCTCCACCACCAGCACCAACTTTGTGGATATCTCCAGCAACTCCTCAAGAAACACTTGGGGAGGGTCATCTTCGACTGAAGGAACAGCAGTTCCTTCAATAGCCCTCTCCAAGTCTTCCAACAAAAGAAACAATCACTTTCATTTGTAATTCTTTTATAACCCATCTAGAAGCATGATTAATTAATTAAAAATATTGTGAACACACTGCAGAAATTGCATACATAACAACAAACCAAAGTAATTTTTAATGCATCTCTTAATAGTTCATAATTGTTCTCACCTGACCCTCTGGGAGGCTGTCTGCAAAGCAGTATTATTATTATTATTGTTTAACGGCCCATCGACACATCTAGGTCATTAGGGCCTTGAAATATATTAAAAACATAATAAAATCCCCATAGGGGAAAGAGATAAAACATTCACCATCTGAGACAGTCCATAGGAGTGCTCAAATGGGCTCTTGGTTTAAATTAAGTGATACACCTGCTAAAAAAAACACAAGTGTATCACTCCAATATTATTATTATTATTATTATTATTATTGTGGTTTTGAGGCCCATCGACACATCGAGGTCATTAGGGCCTTGAAATATATTTAAAACATAATAAAATCCCCATAGGGGAGAGATATACTCATTCACCACCTGAGACACTCCATAGGAGTGCTCAAATGTCCTCAAAGTACAATTGAGTGAAACACCTGCTAAAAAAAACCACAGGTTTATCACTCTAAGAAAAAACAAAACAAACATATTAAAACAATATATTAGTTAAAAAGACAAAACTAACTTGTTAAAATAATTATTTTATTAAAGTTTGTTAAAATGGATAAAACGACAAAACAAACACATTAAAGTATACTAAAATGTTAAAAAGGGTCTCAATATGAGATAAAATCCAGATGAGCCACTTTATAAAAGTGACTCAAATGGCACTAAAAAGATTCGCCTGGCGTATAAAATGGAGTAAACAAATAACTCCTTCAGCGCTGTCGCGTAATAAAAAACGAAGGTCACCTTTAAAATCAAGGGCCAGGCGAATAGGGGCATATCTGCGACACTCTACCAAAATGTGGTGCACACTAAGGGGAGCATCGCAAAATTCACACACTGGAGGTGGATCCCCTCTGAGTAAAAATCTGTAGGTTAGAAATGTATGCCCGACGCGGAGTCTCGTCACTATGACCTCCTCTCTTCTAGACTTTCGTATAGAAGAGGGCCATCGCGACACACCGTCCCTGATGGACCGCAGCTTGTTCTGAGCAGGGGTCGAGACCCACTGCTCGTGCCAGGTGCGTAAGACTCCACGCCGAACATAACCCTTTAGATCTAAAAACATGACACCCAGACTCGCCTCCAGAGGCAGGCGTGCTGCCTCCTTGGCTGCCTGGTCCGCCAGTTCATTTCCTGGAAGACCAGCGTGACCAGGAATCCAGCAAAGGGCGAGCTGGGTGCTTAATGAATCAATTTTTAAAATTTGCTCATGTATCATCTGCACGAGGGGATTCCAGGAGTAGAGAGTGGACAATGCCAACAGAGCACTCATGGAATCCGTGTAGATGAGGACAGAACGGTGACTACTTCGGTAAACAAAACACAAAGATTTAAAAATGGCATATAATTCAGCCGTAAAAAACACTGGTTTCTTTAGGTAAACCAAATTTAAAATTGGATCCTTCCACAACAAAAGCACATCCCACGGAGGCTCCAGATTTAGAGCCGTCAGTGTAGATGCGCTCAAATCCGTGAAAGCGAGTGGAGAGGAGCTCATTAAAGGTCCTCTCATATACAAAGTTTGGGGTGGTCGCTTTAGGGAACTTGGCAAGATCAAAATGGCATTGAGGTAGGCGTATCTTCCAGGGAGAAACTCGACCTGGGGATGTGGGGATAGCCTTTGGCAGCACTATCCCACACGTGTCGAAAACCGAAAGCCACCTGATCCCAACCGGCCTTGTACTACGCCATTTGGTTTCATACAAGACACGGTTAGGGGATGAAACACAGGACGATAGGCAACATGCTGCGCCATGCAATGAAGTTTCGACACGTAAGATGCCAGAAGATAGGACCGCCGGTAAGAAAGAGGCGGCTCACCGGCGTTGGCACAGATGCTGACGACTGGACTGGTACGAAAGGCACCAGTAGCCAGTCGAATGCCAGCATGGTGGACACTATCTAGCATCTTTAACGCCGAGGGTCTAGCTGAGCCATAAACAAAGCTCCCATAATCTAGTTTAGATCTGACCAGGGCCCTATACAGGCGCATCAAGGTTTCCCTATCAGCACCCCAGGACCGGCCTCTAACCACTTTGAGCCAATTCAATGCCTTGATACACCTCGCTTTCAGGTCTTTGATGTGGGGGATCCAAGTTAGTTTAAAATCGAATAAAAGTCCCAGGAACCTTACGGTCTCGGAGACAGGTAAAACAACATGGTTCATTAAAATATTGGGGGCAGGCTGTATTCCGCGTAATCTATGGAAGTGGACGACAGTCGTCTTGGCCGCAGAGAATCGAAAGCCATTACGAGATGCCCACAACCATAGATTGTTTACAGCGAGTTGTATCTGTCGTTCAGCCCTGTGGAGACTTGATGAACTGCAATAAATTGCGTAGTCATCCACAAAAAGGCATGAACGAACAGGTAAGCACACGTTGTCTACAATGCTATTTATCGCAATAGCGAACAACGTGCAGCTCAAAGGACTGCCCTTAGGCACCCCATTTTCTTGAATAAAATCATCGGATAAGGTGTTGTTTAACCTTAACCGGAAGTGTCTATCTGACATAAATTAGCTAAAAAAATCGGGAGGGTCCCCCGGAACCCCCAATTAAAAAGGTTTTTTAAGATGCCGTAACGCCATGTAGTATCGTACGCCTTCTCCAAATAAAGAAAACAGCCAAAAGATGCTGTTTATGGAGAAAGGCGTCACGGACAGCAGTCTCAAGACGGACGAGATGATCAACCGTGGATAGGTTACGGCGAAAACCACATTGAATATTGGATAGCAGATTGGGGGATTCTAAACACCATATAAGTCGTTTATTTATCATTTTTTCTAATATTTTGCATACACAGCTAGTTAAGGCTATCGGTCTATAACTAGTTGGGTCTAATTTTTCCTTGCCACTTTTATATATTGGGATAACGGTTGCTTGCCTCTACAGTGTTGGGAATATACGAGATTCCCAAACACAATTGTAGAGGTCTAAGAGGAACGCCCGTCCAGCAGGGGACAGTTGGCGCAACATTTCATAATGGATATCATCCGGGCCAGAAGTTGTATTGCCCGCCTGGGAAAGGGCATAAGTACGTTCCTCTTTAGTAAAGGGGGAGTTATAATCCTCCCCCGACTTTGGCCAAAATCAATAGTAAAGCGCTCGAAGCTGCGCTTATGCACCGCGAACTCGTTAGAGTAGCTCGCAGTGCTAGAAATAGAGGCGAACATCGAGCCCAATATATTGACGACCTCCACAGGGGAGGACACAAGCGAACCGTTAGACATGAGGGCAGGTACACTATTAATTGAATTTTTGCTACTACTTAATTTACGAATATTGTCCCAAACTTTAATTGTGGGAGTGGTAATTGTAAGGGTTGAAATAAACTGTCTCCAAGACTCTCTTCTGCTTTCTCGAATAACACGGCGAGCTCGAGCGCGTAGAATTCGGAATGACTCCAGATTCTCTTTAGTGGGGCGTCGATGGAATAGACGTAGGGCCCTTCGACGGTCAGAAATAACCAGGCGACACTCCTCGTTCCACCAGGGAACAGGATGGTGGCGCGGATTTGCGAGGATTTAGGGATAGAAGCCCTCGCCGCCGCGATGACCGTCGAAGTAAAATGCCCAGCCTTACCATCGACGTCAGGATGTCAGGATTCACTAAATACGGCGAGCTCGCGGAATCTATCCCAGTCAGCACGTTTTAGCACCCATTGGGTATTCGCGCCGTACTGGGAGGATCTTTAAGAGGTGTAAGCAGAATTGGATAATGATCACTGCCACAAAGGTCCGAGTGGACCTCCCAAAGGAAGTGAGCAGCGATCCCGGGACTACATAAGGTTAGGTCGATGGCAGAGGATACACCATTAAAGGTAGAGAAGTGTGTCTGGGTCCCGGTGTTCATTAACACCAGGTTTCCCGAGACAAGAATATCCTCTACCATCCTCCCACGGGCGTCTGTAAAATTAGACCCCCACACCAGGTTATGCGCGTTAAAATCTCCCACGATGATATAGGGGGCGGGAAGTTGTATAAAAAGGGCCTCTAGAGTCCTCTTAGGAACACGCTCACCCGGTGGGAGGTAAATGCAGCATATTGTTACTTCCAAAGGGAGGGAGACTCTGACAGCAATCACTTGGAGATCAGAGACAATATTAATATTCATATGATATATAGTGCTTCGCACGAATATAGCAACGCCTCCGCTAGCCCGATCAAAGAAAGGCTTGTCGGTACGATACAGATCGTACCCACGACGCATCGGGTTGTCATTTGGGCGGAAGTGGGTCTCCTGCAAACACAAGATGGAAGGATGCAGGGAAGAAATTTGTTGTTTAATTTCCTCTATACGAGCATAGAAACCCTACAATTCCATTGTAGTAGCGTCATACTTAATTAATATAATATTTAGTTATCCTCGCAATCCATGTCACTATCCTTTAATAATAAAAATTGGTTGAGGGCCTTTTTAGGTCCTCTTGACTTTCCCAGTCTCTCCTGGACCTCCCGCTTAAGGAGAGGCTTCGTTTTATTTTGGAGAGACTGGGTAGTCGGATCCTTGCGCGAAGGCTTTGTTAAGGCCTTCGACGCTTTTTTAATATTTATTTCGGCGGTCACTCGCTGATCCTTCTTCAAGGCACCAGTGGGACTCGCCTTAGCGGCCTCACCTGTTCCGCAACTCGTCCCCACCTCCGGAAGCACAGAGGTGGGTGTGAGAGGCTCAACAACGGCCGCCCTTGATTTAGTACCCCGAGGTGGGCTCGAGGGGATTTCCAGAGGTGGGCTCGGGGGGGTTCCCCGAGGTGGGCTCGGGGGGGTTCCCCGAGGTGGGCTCGGGGGGTTCCCCGAGGTGGGCTCGGGGAATTCCCCGACGTGGGCTCGGGGGGTTCCTCGAGGAGGTCTCCCGGTGGTATAGGTGGGGGAGACGACCGTTGTGGCGGTTTGGCCTCCTTTAAAAATTTAGGCGCCACAGAAGTTGGCGCGGGATTAACATAAGTGTCTCGAAGAGACCAATGGCACTGGTCGCGTTGGCTCCTTAGCAAGATTAACTGCGCAATGGCAGTTGGGACAGTTTATATTTTGACTGACAATCCGGCTATATGAAGTTTGAAATACCGGAGCTTGACTTGATACGTATTCCTTGCGTGCCTGGGCATATGAGATCTTCTTTTCAGATTGTATCTCCAGGACTTTCTTCTCTACCTTCCATTTTGGACAGGCCCGAGACCAGGCGGAATGAGGACCCTTGCAGTTGACGCAGTATTTAGGAGACTCGCAAGGGGTTTTTGTGAGCCTCCTGTCCACAATCCGCACAGGTTGGCTTACCACGGCATCGCAGCTTCGTATGCCCAAATTCCTGGCACTGAAAACAGCGCCGAGGGTTAGGCACATACGGCCGGACCCTGAGCACGTGGAAGCCTGCTCGGACCTCCTTCGAAAGGGTAGGAGTCGCAAATGTTGGATATACATATCCGTCTTCTTTTCTTGTCCATTTTTTTTTTGTGACAATACGGTACACTTCGGTGACATGCTGGGGGAAAGCTCCTCACAGATCTCCTCAATGCTTACGCAGTCGAGGTCATAACAAGTGACCACTCCCTTGCAAACATTGAGGAACCTGTGGGGCTCCACCTTCACCTGTATATTTACCGTATTACTCAACGGTATTTCGGAGATCGCCATAATATTTGAGGATTGTGTGTCGGTCATAGTCTGAATCATAATGGTGCCATCACGCAGTGTCTTTATTAAAACGTCAGATTTTGCTGCTCCATTTATCACTCTTTCGAGGATAAATGGGCTGACACGTTTCAGATCTAGACTTTCTCAACTCGAGACATCACCAGGAAGCGGGGCTGGGGCCTCACCACTTCCTGGCTTTTTATCAAGACAGGGCTGGACGGCTTTACCCGTTTCCGCCTCTTATCATTAATACGGCCCTGTGAGGAGCCGGGCAGTGAGATGCCAGCGGAACTTGGCAGTACGGTGCCAGCGGACAGTAAGGTGTCAGCTGTGACAATTAACTCATTCATGAGTGGGAGGACAACCTGCAAAAGTACTCGGATCGTAGACCCAGGTTGATCCCAGTTGGTTCTACCACATAGGCTCTGTTAACTCTTCCGACGAAAGGCTCCATACGACGCTAGACATGACAACCTTCATATTGAGCATCGCCGGAAGAGAGGTCACCGCAGCAAGTGTATGCAGGAAAGTGCTAATTTTACGTCCGGGACCCTCATGAACGCAACCGGTCTTTTCTCAAGTTAGGGTACCCGGTTGTCATCCCTAAGGCCCTTCTACAAGATATTACAACCGGCGCACTTTCATTCGGGAGCTCAAGGCAGTGGTATCCAATAATAAACAGAGAAGAGCCGGTTAGTTGCCAAGGTCGTCAACGGAAAGGCCAAATACCACTGTGCAGGATGAACGGTAAGGAAAGGAAGAAAAGGTAAGGATAGATAAAGCGAAGGGGAAAGAGTGAAAAAAAGTTGGAAAACGAAGGAAGAAGAAAATGATGTGAATGGAAAGATATAGGATAGTTTTGTCCCACACGAGGTACGTCCTGCACAGAAGCCTCCCCTTTAGACGCTTCTTACGACAAGCAGGGGTTACTGAGGGACTATTCTAAACCCCGTCACGCAGGGGGGGAGTGGAAATAGTAAGGGTAGAAATAAACTGTCTCCAAGACTCTATTCTGCTTTCTCGAATGATACGGCGAGCTCTAGCACGTAGAATCCGGAATGACTCCAGATTCTCCGAAGTTGGACGTCGATGAAAGAGACGTAGGGCTCTCCGACGGTTAGAAATAGCCAGCAGGCACTCCTCGTTCCACCAGGGAACAGGACGGTGGCGCGGGTTTGGCGAGGATTTAGGGATGGATGCCCTCGCCGCCGTTATGACCGTCGAAGTAAATTGCCCTGCCTTAACATCGACGTCGGGAGAATGGGGTTCGTCGAATAAGGCGAGCTCGCGGAATTTATCCCAGTTAGCACGTTTAAGAACCCATTGGGGTAACCGTGCTGTACTGGAAGGATCTTGGATTTTTGAAAGCAGAATTGGAAAGTGATCGCTGCCTAATAGGTCCGAGTGAACCTCCTAAAGGAAGTGAGCAGCAATCCCGGGGCTATATAGGGCTAGGTCGATGGCAGAGGATACACCATTAAAGGTGGAGAAGTGTTACTGGTTCCCGGTGTTCATTAACACCAGGTTTCCCGAGACAAGAATATCCTCTGCCATCCTCCAGCGGGTGTCTGTAAAATTAGATCCCCACACAAGGTTATGTGCGTTCAGCATACGTTTCCCTCGATAGGAAGGGAGGCTCTGACAGCAAACACTCTGAGATCAGAGACAATATTTATAAACTTATGATATATGTTGCTACGTGCAAATATAACCACACCTCCGCTAGCCCGATCAAAGAGTGGCTTGTCGGTACGATATACATCGTACCCACGAAGCATCGGGTTGTCAGTTGGGCGGAAGTGGGTTTCCTGCAAACACAAGATGGGAGGATGCAGGGAAGAAATTAGTAGTTTAATTTACTCTACACGAGAATAGAAACCCCTACAATTCCATTGTAGTAGCGTCATACTTAGTTAATATAATATTTAGTTATCCTCGCAATCCATCCCTTAAAAATAAAAAATGGTTGAGGGCCTTTTTAGGTCCTCTTGCCTTTCCCAGTCTCTCCTGGACCTCCCGCTTCAGGAGAGGCTTCGGTTTATTTTTGAGAGACTGGGTAGTCGGATCTTTGCGCGAAGGCTTTGTTAAGGCCTTCGACGCTTTTTTAATATTTATTTCGGCGGTCACACGCTGGTCCTTCTTCAAGGCACCAGTGGGACTCGCCTTTACGGCCTCAACTGTTTCGCCACTCATCCCGGGCTCTAGTGGCCCAGAACGAGAATGAGCGACTCAACAGTGGCCGCACGTATTTTATTTCCCCGAGGGGGGCTCGGGGGTTTTCCCAGAGGAGGGCTCGGGAGGGTTCCGCGAGGAGCCCTCCTGGGTGGTACAGGTGGGGAGACGACTTAGGTGGCAGTTTTGCCCCTATTGACAATTTCGCCGACACTTTGGTTGGCGCGTTTTCAATACGGATGTCTCTAGCAGAGACCAATGGCACAGGTCCGATGACGTCTTAGCGAGATTAACTGCGCAATGGCAATTGGGAGAGTTAATGTTTTGGCTGACAATCTGGCTGTATGATGTTTGGAGTACCGGAGCCTGACTAGATGCGTATTCCTTGCGTGCCTGGGCATATGAGATCTTTTTTTCGGATTGAATCTCCAGACTTTTTTTTTCTACCTTCCATTTCGGACAGGCCCGAGACCAGGCAGTGTGTGGACCCTCTAAGTTTATGCAGAACTTCGGAGACTCACAAATTGTTTCGTGAGCCTCTTGTCCACAATCCGCACAGGTCGGCTTACTACGGCATCGCAGCTTTGTATGCCCAAATTCCTGACACTGAAAACATCACCTAGGATTAGGGACATAAGGCCGGACCCTGAGAACGTGGAAGTCTTCTCGGACCTCCTTTGGAAGGGTAGGTGTCGCAAAAGTTGGGATATACGTCAGTTTTTTTTATCTTGTCCGTTCTTTTTGGTGCCAATACGGTACACTTCGGTGACGTGTTGAGGGGAAAGCTCCTCACAGATATCCTCAATGCTCAAGCAGTCGAGGTCATAGCAAGTTAGGACTCCCCTTGCAAACATTGAGGAACCTGTGAGGTTCCACCTTCACCGTTATGAGACGTATTGCTCAACCATATTTCCGAGATTGCCATTACTCTTGAGGACTGAATGTCAGTTGTTGTCTGTATCATTATCGTGCTATCACGCAGTTTTCTTATTGATACGTCCGACTGTGCTACACCATTTATCACTCTTTCGAGGATAAATGGGCTTACTCACTTGATACTTTCGTTTTCCTCTGCTCGAGACGTTACCGGAAAGCGGGGCTGGGGCCTCACCGCCTCCTGGACCTTTTTCATTAATGCGCTTGACGGCCTTACCCGTTTTCGCCTCTTATCAATATTACGGCCCTGTGAGGGGCCGGGCAGTGAGTTGCCAGCAGGGTTTGACAGTACGATGTCAGCGGCGATAATATTATCGTAGGCATGTAGGCATTACGGCATGTAATTGGGGACAACCTACACAGTACTCGGATCGTAGACCCAGGGTGATCCAAGTTGGTACTACCACATATGACCCTGTTAACTGTCCCAACGAGAGGCCCTTTACGACGCTAGAAATGACAATCTTCGCATAGGGCATCGCCGAGACAGAGGTCGTCGCAGCAAGTGGGTGTAGGAAAGTGCCAATCTTACGTCCGGGGCCTCATGAACGCAACCGATCTTTTCCCAAAGTAGGGTACCCGGTTATTGTCATCCCTAAGGCCCTTCTACTAAGGTATTGCAACCGGCGCACTTTCATTTAGGAGCTCAAGGCAGTGGTATCCAATAATATTATTATTATTGTGGTTTAGAGGCCCATCGACACATCGAGGTCATTAGGGCCTTGGAATATATTTAAAACATTATATCTCTCCCCTATGGGGATTTTATTATCATTCACCACATGACACTCCATAGGAGTGCTCAAATGGGCTCAAAGTACAATTGAGTGAAACACCTGCTAAAAAAAACCACAGGTGTATCACTTTAATAAAAAACAAAACAAACATATTAAAACAATATTTTAGTTAAAAAGACAAAACTAACATGTTAAAATAATTATTTTATTAAAGTTTGTTAAAATGGATAAAACGACAAGACAAACACATTAAAGTATACTAAAATGTTAAAAAGGTCTCAATATGAGATAAAATCCAGATGAGCCACTTTATAAAAGTGACTCAAATGGCATTAAAAAGATTCGCCTGGCGTATAAAATGGAGTAAACAAATAACTCCTTCAGCGCTGTCGCGTAATAAAAAACGAAGGTCACCATTAAAATCAAGGGCGAGGCGAATAGGGGCATATCTGCGACACTCCACCAAAATGTGGTGCACACTAAGGGGAGCATCGCAAAATTCACAAACTGGAGGTGGATCCCCTCTGAGTAAAAATCCGTGGGTTAGAAATGTATGCCCGACGCGGAGTCTCGTCACGATGACCTCCTCTCTCCTAGACTTTCGTATAGAAGAGGGCCATCGCGACACACCGTCCCTGATGGACCGCAGCTTGTTCTGAGCAGGGGTCGAGACCCACTGCTCGTGCCAGGTGCGTAACACTCCACGCCGAACATAACCCTTTAGATCTAAAAACATGACACCCAGACTCGCCTCCGGAGGCAGGCGTGCTGCCTCCTTGGCTGCCTGGTCCACCAGTTCATTCCCTGGAAGACCAGCGTGACCAGGAATCCAGCAAAAGGCGAGCCGGGTGCTTAATGAATATATTTTTAAAATTTGTTCATGTATCATCTGCACGAGGGGATTCCAGGAATAAAGTGTGGACAATGCCAACAGAGCACTCATGGAATCCGTGGAGATGAGTACAGAACGGTGACTATTTCGATATATAAAACACAAAGATTTAAAAATGGCATACAATTCAGTCGTAAAAACACTGGTTTCTTTAGGTAAACCAAATTTAAAATTTGATCCTTCCACAAGAAAAGCACATCCCACGAAGGCTCCAGATTTAGAGCCATCAGTATAGATTCGCTCAAATCCGTGAAAGCGAGTGGAGAGGAGCTCATTAAAGGTCCTCTCATATACAAAGTTTGGGGTGGTCGCTTTACGGAACTTGGCAAGATCAAAATGGCATTTCAGAGGGCGTATTTTCCAGGGAGAAACTTGACCTTGTGATATGGGGATAGCCTTTGGCAGCACTATCCCACACGTGTCGAAACCCGATAGCATCCGGATCCCAAACGGCCTTGCATTACGCCATTTGGTTTCATATAAGACAAGGTTAAGGGGATGAAAAACAGGGCGGTAGGCAACATGCTCTGGCATGCAGTGCAGTTTGGACACGTAAGAAGCCAGGAGGTAAGACCGCCGGGGCTCACCGGCGTCGGCACAAATGTTGAGACTGGACTGGTACGAAAAGCACCAGTAGCCAGTCGAATGCCAGCATGGTGGACGCTATCGAGCATCTTTAACGCCGAGGGTCTAGCGGAACCATAAACAAAACTGCCGTAATCAAGTTTTGATCTCACCAAGGCTCTATAGAGGCGCATCAAGGTTTCCCTATCCGCACCCCAGGACCGACCGCTAACCACTTTGAGCAGGTTTAGTGCTTTTATAGACCTCGCTTTCAAGTCTTTGATGTGGGGGATCCAAGTTAATTTAAAATCAAATAAAAGTCCCAGAAACTTTACGGTTTCTGAGACTGGAAGAACGGCGTGGTTCATTAAAATATTGGGGGCTGGCTGTATTCCGCGTAATCTATGGAAGTGGACGACCGTCGTTTTGGCTGCAGAGAAGCGAAAGCCATTACGCGATGCCCACGACCAAAGATTGTTAACACTCAGTTGTATCTGTCGTTCAGCCCTGTGGAGACTTGATGAACTGTAATAAATTGCGTAGTCATCCACAAAGAGGCATGAACGAACAGGTGAGCGCACGTTGTCCACAATACTATTTATCGCGATAGCGAACAACGTACAGCTCAGAATACTACCCTGAGGCACCCCATTTTCTTGAATAAAATCCTCGGATAAAGTGTTATTTAACCTTACCCGAAAGTGTCTATCCGACATAAAATTAGATATAAAAGAAGGAAGGTTTCCTCGAAACCCCCAATTAAAAAGTGTTTTCAAAATGCCGTACCGCCAGGTGGTGTCGTACGCTTTCTCCAGATCGAAGAAGACAGCCAAGAGGTGCTGTTTATGGAGGAAAGCGTCACGAGCTGCTGTCTCAAGGCGAACAAGGTGATCCACCGTGGATCGGTTACGGCGAAAGCCACATTGCATTTTGGATAGTAGATTGCGGGATTCTAGATACCATATAAATCTTTTATTGATCATTTTCTCTAATATTTTGCATAAACAACTAGTTAAGGCTATCGGTCTATAACTAGTTGGCTCTAATTTATCCTTGCCACTTTTATATATAAGGATAACGGTTGCTTGCCTCCACAGTGCTGGGAATTGACGAGATTCCCAAACACAATTGTAGAGGTCTAAGAGGAACGCCCGTCCAGCAGGGGAGAGTTGGCGCAATATTTCGTAATGGATATCATCCGGGCCAGAAGTTGTATTGCCCGCCTGGGACAGGGCGTAGGTAAGTTCCTATTTAGTAAAGTGGGAGTTATAATCCTCCCCCCGACTTTGGCCAAAATCAATAGTAAGGCGCTCGATGCTGCGCTTATGCACCACGAACTCGTTAGAGTAGCTCGCAGTGCTAGAAGTAGCGGCGAACATCGAGCCCAATACATTGGCGACCTCCATAGGGGAGGAGACAAGTGAACCGTTAGACATGAGTGCGGGTATATTATAAATGGTATTTTTGCTACTACGTACTTTACGAATGTGATCCCAAACCTTGGTTGTGGGAGTGGAAATAGTAAGGGTAGAAATAAACTGTCTCCAAGACTCTTTTCTGCTTTCTCGAATAATACGGCGAGCTCTAGCACGTAGAATCCGGAATGACTCCAGATTCTCCGAAGTAGGACATCGATTAAAGATACGCAGGGCTCTTCGACGGTTAGAAATAGCAAGCCGGCACTCCTCGTTCCACCAGGGAACAGGACGGTGGCGCGGGTTTGGCGAGGATTTAGGGATGGATGCCCTCGCCGCCGCTATGACCGTCGAAGTGAATTGCCCAGCCTTAACATCGACGTCGGGAGAATGGGGTTCGTCGAATACGGCGAGCTCGCGGAATTTATCCCAGTTAGCACGTTTAAGAACCCATTGGGGTAACCGTGCTCTACTGGGAGGATCTTGGATTTTTGAAAGCAGAATTGGAAAGTGATCGTTGCCTAATAGGTCCGAGTGAACCTCCTAAAGGAAGTGAGCAGCAATCCCCGGGCTACATAGAGCTAGGTCGATGGCAGAGGATACACCATTAAAGGTGGAGAAGTGTGACTGGTTCCCGGTGTTCATTAACACCAGGTTTCCCGAGACAAGAATATCCTCTAACATCCTCCCGCGGGCGTCTGTAAAATTAGAGCCCCACACCAGGTTATGCGCGTTAAAGTCCCCCAAGATGATATAGGGGGCGGAAAGTTGTATAAAGAGGGCCTCTAATGTCCTCTTGGAAACACGTTCACCTGGTGGGAGGTAGATGCAGCATACGGTTACCTCCATAGGAAGGGAGACTCTGACAGCGATCACTTGGAGATCAGAAACAATATTAATATTCTTATGATATATAGTACTTCGTGCGAATATAGCCACACCTCCGCTAGCCCGATCAAAGAAAGGCTTGTCGGTACGATACACATCGTACCCACGAAGCATCGGGTTGTCAGTTGGGCGGAAGTGGGTCTCCTGCAAACACAAGATGGAAGGATGCAGGGAAGAAATTATTAGTTTGATTTCCTCTGCACGAGCATAGAAACCCCTACAATTCCATTGTAGTAGCGACATAAGTTATTAGTATGAAATTTAGTTATCCTCGCAATCCATTTCACTATCCTTTAAGAATAAAAATTTGTTGAGGCCCTTTTTAGGCCCTCTTGCTTTTCCCAGTCTCTCCTGTACCTCTCGCTTCAGGAGAGGCTTCGGCTTATTTTGGAGAGACTGGGTACTCGGATCCTTGTTCGAAGGCTTTAAGGCCTTCGACGCTTTTTTAATAAAAAAATTTCGGCGGTCTCTCGCTGGTCCTTCTTCAAGGCACCAGTGGGACTCGCCTTAGCGGCCTCACCTGTTCCGTAACTCGTCCCCACCTCCGGAAGCCCAGAGGTGGGTGTGAGAGGCTCAACAACGGCCGCCCTTGTTTTAATGCCCCGAGGCGGGCCCGGGGAGGTTTCCCGAGGCGGGCTCGGGGGTGTTCCCCGAGGTGGGCTCGGGGGGGTTCTTCGAGCAGGTCTCCTCGGTGGTATAGGTGGGGAGACGATCGTTGTGGCGGTTTGGCCTCCTTTAAAAATTTAGGCGCCACAGAAGTTGGCGCGGAATCAACATAAATGTCTCGAGAAGAGCCAATGGCACTGGTCGCGTTGGCTCCTTAGCAATATTAACTGCGCAATGGCAGTTGGGACAGTTTATATTTTGACTGACAATCCGGCTATATGAAGTTTGAAATACCGGAGCTTGACTTGATACGTATTCCTTGCGTGCCTGGGCATATGAGATCTTCTTTTCAGATTGTATCTCCAGGACTTTCTTCTCTACCTTCCATTTTGGACAGGCCCGAGACCAGGCGGAATGAGGACCCTTGCAGTTGACGCAGTATTTAGGAGACTCGCAAGGGGTTTTCGTGAGCCTCCTGTCCACAATCCGCACAGGTTGGCTTACCACGGCATCGCAGCTTCGTATGCCCAAATTCCTGGCACTGAAAACAGCGCCGAGGGTTAGGGACATACGGCCGGACCCTGAGCACGTGGAGCCTGCTCGGACCTCCTTCGGAAGGGTAGGGAGTCGCAAATGTGAGGATATACGTATCCGTCTTCTTTTCTTGTCCATTCTTTTTTGTGACAATACGGTACACTTCGGTGACATTCTGGGGGAAAGTTCCTCACAGATCTCCTCAATGCTTACGCAGTCGAGGTCATAACAAGTGACCACTCCCTTGCATACATTGAGGAACCTGTGGGGCTCCACCTTCACCTGTATATTTACCGTATTACTCAACGGTATTTCGGAGATCGCCATAATATTTGAGGATTGAGTGTCGGTCATAGTCTGAATCATAATGGTGCCATCGCGCAGTTTCCTTATTAAAACGTCAGATTTTGCTGCTCCATTTATTACTCTTTCGAGGATAAATGGGCTGACACGTTTCAGATCTTCACTTTCATCACTCGAGACATCACCAGGAAGCGAGGCTGGGGCCTCACCACTTCCTGGCTTTTCATCAAAACAGGGCTGGACGGCCTTACCCGTTTCCGCCTCTTATCATTAATACGGCCCTTTGAGGGGCCGGGCAGTAAGATGCCAGCAGAACTTGGCAGTACGTTGCCAGCGGACAGTAAGGTGTCAGCTGTGACAAGAGACTCAATCATGAGTGGGAGGACAACCTGCAAAAGTACTCGGATCGTAGACCCAGGTTGATCCCAGTTGGTTCTACCACATAGGGCTCTGTTAACTCTTCCGACGAGAGGCTCCATAAGACGCTAGACATGACAACCTTCATATGGAGCATCGCCGGAAGAGAGGTCACCGCAGCAAGTATATGCAGGAAAGTGCTAATTTTACGTCCGGGACCCTCATGAACGCAACCGGTCTTTTCTCAAGGTAGGGTACCCGGTTGTCATCCCTAAGGCCCTTCTACCAAGATATTACAACCAGCGCACTTTCATTCGGGAGCTCAAGGCAGTGGTATCCAATAATAAACCAAGAAGAGCCGGGTTAGTTGCCAAGGTCTTCAAACGGTAAGGCCAAAGGCCCTCCGTGCAAGATGAACGGTGGGGGAAAGGAATAAAAAGGTAAGGATAGATAAAGCGAAACGGGAAGAGTGAAGGAAGAAGAAAATGATGTGAAAGGAAAGATATAGGTTAGGTTTGTCCCACACGAGGTACGTCCTGCAGAGAAGCTTCCCCTTTTAGTCGCTTCTTACGACAAGCAGGTGTTACTGAGGGACTATCCTAAACCCCGTCTCGCAGGGGGGTTGAATCACTATTAACCTATTGACATTTTTATGGATATCTAAGTTAATGAGGGTGGGTGACATCTCTTCTAATAATGGTATTTATCATTTCGTTGACAAAGAGGGTCTTCATTTAATTGATAATTCTGACAAGCTCAGTATGAATTTAACAATATACATTATTAAAGTTTAGAAAACATTCTAAAGTAGTTAAAGTAAGGAGTGATAATAATTAAAGTTAAGACGTTTGAATTTACATCTCTCAGTTGTAACGACACTTTGAGTCCTGTACAACGATTTGTTTCTATGAATATGGTGTTTATATACCGAAACTTGTCGGAAAAAAAAATCAGCATCCTTCTATGGCTGATTATCACAAGGAGTAATGGGACTTGGAATAAGACAAGGCTTAGATTTTATGCATAACCTTAAAATGAAAATGATTATATTCCTCAAATCTTGGTAACGAACACTTAATCACTTTTTAAAACTTCACATGGGATATGTTAACCTACTAATTAAAAATTTTATGATTTATTTACAACTTAGATTTTAAACTTTGTTTTGTCCTGAATTTATTGTATCCAAGTTTTGTAACACAACTTTAATATATATTACGTGTATTTTAGACTTGTCGTCAACATATTTTTAATTCAGATGATGATGTTATATAAATTTATTGGAAATTTTCATATATTACATTTTGTTGCTCATTATAAGCAAATTATAAGCGAACCTTTCGAATTTTAATGTCACATAATTTATCTACAAATTTTGAAACTATCTATATCATTAAATTACATTTTTTATATTTTGTTATATTTATTTTCTGAGTTTTCTATGTAAGACTCAACTTGATGTGCCTCACTGTTCAGTCAGCCTTGTATCTTGACTTACGCTGGACACAAAACTGACCTGGAGACGACACTGTAACGAAAGACTGAACAAGGCGAGGCAAAGGCTGGGAGTCCTAGGCTCACTGCTTAACAGGCGTAGCGCCCTGTCTACAAGGAACGGTCTGACGCTGTACAAGCAGCTGCTCAGGCCGATCCTTGACTATGCGTGTCCCGCTTGGGGTCACCTGGCGGATACGTATATGAGGAGGATGCGGGCGTTCTAGAGCGTATGTCTGAGGATCATTGTGGGCGCACCTTGGTATGTCCGGAATGAGACTCTTCATCGTGACCTGGATATGCCTACCATCAAGGACCACTTCCGGAAACTGGCGCAGTCCTTCTACGCCAGACTTCCCGGTGCCACCAATCCTCTTATCCAAGGGCTTGGGAACTACGTCATCGACCCTGGTGGGTGCCATCGACGTCCCAAAGCCCTGCTCGGATAAGCGAGATGTGTCAACAGTGGTTTGGGAGGCTCTCACCCAGCCCCCCATAGAGTAGTGTCTCCGCACGTAACTCTAAAAAACCCTTAGTCGGTTTCTCAATTTCTTATCCCCCTTTTTTACCCCAATATTACTAATATTATGTAATCTCTGTTTCTTTGTTTCAGAACTTCGCGAAACGCGACAACCCGTTTTTAAATTTTTCGAACCACACGGTGTGACCAATTGGACGGTACGTGTTGGAACTTGCTCTCGTGCTCCCCTTCTGGAAGCATCGGAGCATGCCTTTTGTCTGTCTGTCTGTCAGTGAGGCCCCAGATGGGGAATGGAAATGTATCCACCTCACTCCTAATCCCAAGAAAAGAAAATCCTACCCCAACAAGCAACTCTTTATAACCTTTGCCACCGCCAGACTCCACTGGGATAACCGACTAGGTCAAACTTCTAGCCAAAGAATAACGCTGGCGCCACTGTTGGCCCCAGATGGGGAATGGATATGTAACCATCCACGTCAAACCTATTCCCTACAGTCAAGTTAAACCATTCGATCCTCCTCCTGGAAATCGACTCACGAAATCACACACAACACACCATCATACCTTAAACACACCTTCCCACATCCCAAGAAAAGAAAATCCTCCCCAATTCCCGCGACCCATCACAATCACTCACAACTCACCACATACCTTAAACACACCTTCCCACATCCCAAGAAAAGAAAATCCTCCCAAATTCCCACCGACCCACCACAATCACTCTCAATTCACCATCATACCATAAAAACACCCTACCACATCCCAAGAAAAGAAAATCCTCCCAAATTCCCACGACCCACCACAATCACTCTCAATTCACCATCATACCTTAAAAACACTCTACCACATCCCAAGAAAAGAAAATCCTCCCCAATTCCCGCGACCCAACGCAATCACTCACAACTCACATCATAACCTTAAACACACCTTCCCACATCCCAAGAAAAGAAAATCCTCCCAAATTCCCACGACCCAAACAATCACAAATTTTCACCTCAAAGGGACATTTACTAATACACATGTAATTCCTTTACAGCTTATTATTTACTAATACTTGTATTTTCTTACAGCCTCATTTCATGTCTCATTTCATAGGTATATAAGTTCATTCACGAGGTTAAGAGTCATGACAATGACTCGGTACTCAAACAATAAATCAGCCCTTTCATAGACAACCTGGCGTGGCATAACTGTCAAGTCAGATGTTCTTTGTCGGGCAACAGCCGTACGGCAGCTGTTTTCAACGAACGAAACGACGAACGAATGATAGTATTCTCTGAGATTTTGAACCGCCCGGTACTGGATTGAGCTGCCTTTTTCAAGGCAAACCACTACTGTCTTTTTTAAGACAAACCTGCCTATTTTTAAGGCAAAACCTCACTCCAAATCCCAAGAAAAGAAAATCCTTCCCAACAAGTAATTCTGTATCACCTTTGCCACCGCCGGACTCCACTGGGATAACCGACTAGGTCAACCTTCTAGCCAGAGAATAACGCTGGCGCCACTGTCGGCCCAGATGGGGAATGGAAATGTAACCACCCTCTTCAAACCAACTCCTAAAACCGTTAAGCCTACCAATCCATTCCCGAAATCACATTACGCCATCACTCACAAATCGATCATTCCAAATAAGCCAACCTTCCTCATCCTAAGAAAAGAAAATCCTTCCAAACCCTTTTCCACAGCGAGATCATTCACAATCACCACTATTTTCACTCAAAGGGTACTAATTTATAACTTTGTATTTTATTGCAGCATCATTCAACGGTTTCACCTATTCATTGTTTTCACCCTCATACCATGAGGATAAGGGCTAGCGACTGCTGCCTGTAACTCACAAAACAAATCAGCCCTTTCACAGACAACCTGGCTTGGCACAACTGTCAAGGCAGATGTTCTGCGTCGAGGAGCAGCCGTACGGCTTAAGGCAAAACAGAGTAAATTGTCTCAGAGTTTCACACTCTATATCCCGAGCACACACACGCCACTAAACTCGGGACAGACTGTCGGTGGTAATTACTGTGGTTGATACCTAACGGTGCCAACGAAGCCACAGTAGACCGTAAAGCGAGAACGGCTACGAAACAATACCTCGTAGTCGGAGTCTGTCTTCCGGGACACCATACAACACATTCCAAGCCCACCCACACTGCACAGAGGGGGCCAAGTAGCCCCTCCACACTAGGCGGCCCTTTTCAGGGCCACCAAATGGACTCCCAGACCATCATCCCCAGGAAACCACAACTAGGCGGCCCTTTTCAGGGCCACCAAATAGACCACCCACCCCGGAAAAACCCCAAACAATTGACCCCCTTCTTTCCCAGCCCTAACGGGAAAGACATTGGGTAAGGGGAATTTCCCCTTGGACAAATAGCAAAAAGGGGGTACGTCCCCCAAAAAAAAAACCCCAACCCAAAAAAAATCACCCCACCCCTAAAGGTTTAAACCCCCAAAAAGGGCCCAAAATGGAGACAAATAAATACTATCTACTACCACCACCCCCACCCTCCAAAACGAAAAAAGTTTCCCCACCAAAATGAGTGGGACGCACAAAAAAAAAAAAAATACGGAACTAAAAAAATTTTACAGGAATCAAAATATATAAGAATTTTTAACCCTACTATGTATACAACATACCGGGACAACCCGTAAAAGAATAAAAAGGGGTTCACATTTTTAAATTCCCGGGGAAAAACCCGGGGTTGGGGGTTCTAAAGGGGATTTCCCCCAAAAGGGCAGGGGGCCTAAAATGGGGGAAAGGGGTTTTCCCCCTAAGGGGAAATTAAGAAAATTTTTCCCACAATTCAACAAAACAGGACCCCCCACCATTTCGGGCCCTTTGTCCAAAAAAAATCAAAACCATTACCTCAAATAACAATCACCAAAAAGAACCTACACCCCCACCCAAACATTTTTTGGGGTCAAATTCAAAAATCGGACACCCAAAAACAACGTGAAAAAAATTTGGCGAAGCCAAAACAAAAATTCCAAAAAGCCCCAAAAAAACTCCCACTCCGCCCTTTTAATGTGGGGGAAACCCAAGGAAATTATGTAAAACCTTATGTAACGTTGAAAAAAAAAAAAAATCCTGGTGGGGTTTAAAAATAACCCAACCCGCCCCGCCCCCCCCCCAGCCATCCGGCCCCGAAACCTCCAAACGGGCCCAAACCCCCAAAACCCCCCAAAAGGGCAACGCCAAAAACCAAAGGGGGCCCAATCCCCCGAACCCCCAAGCCCGGGGACAAAACCCCCAAACCCCCCCCCCAAAAAAAAAAACATAGGTTTAACTCAAAGATTATTAAATTTTTTAAAAAAATTAAATTTTTGAAAAAAATCAAACTTTAAACCCTACCCCCAAAAACTTGGCAGGCAAAAACCAAAAAAAATGGGCCTCATACGAATACGAATTTTTGCCCAAATTGAAAGGGCAAACTTGGACAAAGCACATCCCTTTTTTATGGAACCAAAGGGGTCTCACGCGCTCAAGAAAAGGGAACCTTTAAAACATGGGGTAAAAATAGGAAATAACAAAACCCAAAAAAATCAAACAAAAAACTTAAAATTTTACGGGGAGGGAAAAACAAACCCCACCCAAGGAAGGGGGCGCAGTTCCCTTAAAAAAAAATACCCCACTCCAAACAATTTCAAACCTTAAAAAAATAAAAATGCAGTCAAAATTAATAAAACGGGGGTTCTTTTTGCGGCCAATTTAAAACCCGACTAAAAAAAACTAAAATTGACGAACTTACGACTTGCAAATGTTTTTGCGGGGGCGAACAAAAAACCCCAAAGGGAAACAACTAAAAAAAGGGGTGGGTGCATAAACCCCGCGACATGGGGGCAAATTTCTCCTCAACCAAAAATTTCCCCCCCAAACCATAAACGACCCGAAAAAAAAAAAGTGATTTTAAACAATTTGGGGGGGAGGGAAAAGGCTAATGTTTTAAAACTGGGGCCATCCCTTTTTGGGAGATAAAAACAAACCCCTAAGAAAAGGGGTCAAAAAAACCAAACCCAAGCGAAAGGTTTTTCAAACAATTTAACCAAACACTCCCCAATATCAAAATACGACCCGGGGAAAAAGCAACCCACCCTCAGTTTTTAAACAAAGTGCAAAAACTACAGAACCACCCAAAAAAAAGGGGAAAAAAGACTTCGAAGCCAACCAACCCTTTTTTCTTTTGCCAGAAAGACAAGGGGGGAAATGGCAGAGTTAAGATCAAAGCCCCAAAGCTTCAGGGGAATGGAAAAAAAAAAAAACAATTGAATAAAAGGAAAAATTTTCAAAAATGCTGTTGGATCCAGTAAAATTGGAAAAAAACAAAAAATATTAAAATCAACAAAAAAAAAACATCATCCGGGATACAGGGGGGCATTGGCAACAAACCAAGAAAGGGAGCTTGCTGAACTGAAAGCAATTACAAAAACCCCAATTCCAAAACCCAGATTTTTTAGGGGTACAAGACAAAAAAAACTTTTAGACCTAAGGGGTTTAGGGTTGACCCTAACACTGACAATTAACAAACGGAAAAACCTGCAAAAAAAAAATCGCCAGGACCGAATACAAACAAACCAAAAAAAACACCTTTGGGGATGGTGGCTGAAAATTTAATAATAAAAAGAAAAGAAGATTAGGGAAAGAATTTTAAAAAATACTGTATACAGATAAAAAATTTTGACTTTGCATTATTCTCAAAATAATTTAAATAACAAAAAAAAAAAGGTGGCAGGTTCCCCAATATTGGCCCCCAAAAGGGGGGGAGAAGCGCGAATAATAACACACCCAAAAAGGGTGTTACTCTTTTATTTTTAATGTAATTGGCCTTAGGCAAAGTAAGTGCGTACCCAGGCAATTTGGGTTTTGCTTAAAAGACCCCCGATACATATATTCCCTTTCATTACAAAAAATTTTTTGGGCATTAAGGTCCCCGGGCCAATGAGGACGGGCGGTTTTCCCTGGTTGACACCCCCAGGGGGACAACACCAAAAAATTAACAAGAAAAGTAAAAATGCAGTCGGGCCGAGGGGGGACCCCCCAAACAGTTCTTGCAAAATGAAGGGGGAAACAATAACAACAATAAGGGCCAATAAAAAGGGACCGGCCCCCAGTAACCCCCCAAAAACATGGGGTCCATAAACCCCTTAGGGTTTAATCATCGGCTCATTTAAAAAAATTCCCGCAGGGAATATCCCAAAAATTTTTTCAATGGACAACAGTGTGTCCCGGGGTTCCCGCCCGGGCGGAAACGCCATCCGCAATTGTAGATTGCAGTTTTTTCCCGGGGCCCGGGATAACATTAAAAATTATATAATCCAACGGTCACAAAATGTTCAAAAACAGGAAGTTTAAAATTTTTAATCCCTCTAAATATATTTTCCCTTCGCAGGTAAATAACCCAAAATTCATATTAATTGGAGTCTCTGCATATCTCATTCATAGTTAAAAACCTTGAATTCCGGGGTTTGAGTGTCCTTCCCCCCGGTGAAAACCCCGTGACTGTGAAATTTGACTAAAAGTGGGGCTTTTTGGCGGGACATGTTTACCCTTTTCTGGCGTGTTTTGTCCTCCCCAGTCAGGCG